>JALPQI010021405.1:0-20324 GCA_025490895.1 Thaumatotibia leucotreta
GGAGTAATAGAAAAGTGATATTCCCTAGGGAGTAATAGAAATGTCAGTACGTCATTTAATAATATTATATCTTAAAACTTATTTTTTGCCGGCAAGTGTGATGAAAACATTGTATGCATCACGGTAAGTAAGCGGAATACTAACTCGAGTCATAAAAGCCTTCCGCCTGACGGCGTCGGGCTTCTAACACTCTCGTTACTAATTCCGTACTTACCTCCCTTGATGCACAATGTACTGTTTTGGCACCTAAACCGTAACGATATCTTTGACATCGACTAAGCGCGCCAGTCCTTGCATGCATCGCGGAAGTAATAGAATAGTGAAATTCCCTAGGGAGTAATAGAAATGTTAGTACGTCATTTAATAATATTGTTTTAAAACTAATTTTTTTGCTCGCAAGTGTGCAAAAACATTGTATGCGTAACGATCGGTAAGCGGAATACTAACTCGAATCTCTAACACTCTCGTTAGTAATACCTACCATATTTACCTCCCTAAATGCATAATGTACTATTAAAACACCGAATCTAGAGTTTTATAAATAACATACCGATTGGCTCTATAATACTTTTATTGCAGTGTGTCTAACCTGCCCCCCTCACATTGTACATTAATGGACTTTTTTTAAACGTATTTCCGCATCTATTTCTTTAGCTACCAACTAATATCATCAATAGCGTCTTGGGAATAAAACAGACAGTAAGGAAATTAATATTTCTTGATATCCCCTGCCTTTACTGTTTGATTTCACCATACTTAAGTGCAAATGATGTAAAACATGACATTGCTGCACTTGTTAAGGTACATAGCAGTTCTTTCGTAACAAAATAAAGCGTGCATAATTGAAACACATAGGGTGAAGACACATTTATCAGCATGCTTACGCATTTTGTCTAAAGAAATTGGCCGTTTAGTATGAAACGTGTAGCATGCGTACACATGCAACTGCATTTCCAGAACTCACAGTACAGCTTCTTCGAAACACCTTCCAAATTCCTTTTATGTCTGCAGCATTCTAAATCCAACGGTAACTGTAGTTATTTATTCAATGTATCCGCAATTTTCCTGCCGTGCTCAAGATATCTTCAACTTATGCACTACTATCCTTGCTAGTTTCAGGCGCTACTTTTCGTTCAAATAGCTATTCCAAAGTGAATGATAATTGTACAGAATATTTGATTGAGTTTCCAAAGAAAATCCACATTACATGTGCCATAGTTCGCTTCATCGAGCATTGTATCATGTCTTTATTTTTAAAATATCTACTTGTAAAGAATAACTAGCTTAATTTGTATATCTAGTATGTACATCCACCCTTAAAATGAATGGTCTGTGATTTAGGATAATTTCTTTGTAGGATTTTTTTTGGTGGGTGTAGATCTATCAAATTTCCTCCATTGTCAGTCACCCGTAGACCACGAATCCTACAAAATTTTCGAAACTGCGGGATGTAGTTAATTTAATTAATATACGCGATGTAATAGTTTTATTTCAAAAACATTTAACTTATTGTAGGTATAATGATGCCTTAAGTGTTTTTTAATCAATAATAAGGGTACTGATGTCTAATAAAATAAAATAATGTACCTACTTTAAAGTAACTATTTAACAACAAAGAAGACACAAATAGCGCTCATAAGTGAGTAATGATCAGCATTTTCTTTGCACCATTAACTAAATGTTCTGGGGTAATGTTAAGTAATGTCATATTGTAATGCGCTTCCATTGCTGGTTAAATATTGTAATTTAAAACAATGTCCACTCATCACGCTACTACAATTGTGTTGTTCCTTTGAAGTTCTAAAATTGTGTAGCTCTCCGAAAACGCTCATAAATCCGAATGCCCTTTTAAAATTTAAAAACAAAATCAACCATCGTCATAGAAAGTCAGAAAATTCTTTTTCTTAAACATGCAATGAAATATTGTTTATAATTATGTTCCTTATAAAGGCTGCGAAGTATGAAGTTTCAGGTGCGACTAGGACAAGAGGTCGTTAATGGAATTTAATACAAATCTTGAAGGCCTAGGCCGGCAAAGTGCTAATTTCCAATTCCATTCCACATAAATTTGTGGCACAGGTATCATGACATTCTGCCACTATGCAAAAAAATTTGATGTTGTTGTTTATTTCATTGCATTACATGTTTGAGAAAAGCACTATACATACCTCGACCGGAAATATGGGGTTGCCGTCTATTAGACTTATCCTCGTCTATATGTCTTCGGCCGGCAACCCCTTTCGTCCCGGCCTCTATAGTAATGGACTGAAACGTTATAATAGTCTCCGTTTATATCCATATCAAAATTACGGTATTTTTTTTTATTTTCTGTAAGGATTTTCTTTTTAGAAAGATTAATAGCTTTTGTTTAAAATATTTTATTGATTGAAGCGATAAAGGTACGCGACTCCAGACACTCAAATACTTTTGTAAAGGCCATTATCCTCTTACGTTTAAATTGGAGTGTCACAACAAGTAAACCATCACAACTAGCTTCGGGTGAGCAATCCAATTAATGTCGTTGTCGAGCGATAAGCGTGGCACGGCCGATTGACGGCGCGGGCGCATGTATACAGCGCAACCGATACGATGGGACTCGTGGTCGGATCCTCGTGAGCGATCACATGACTGTGATGAGACCACTTAAGCAAATAAATTACTGGAGTGCTACCCAACAACCACTTCTGTCAATAGCTTGATACATTTACTTTTTCAATTTAATGCCGATCGTTAAAAGAAACATCTTATAAGGTGTTGTTGCACAGTACTTCGGGATTTCGAGCGAATGGTGATCGGAGTGTTTAGTTTTTCACTGTCGATATCGGACTTAGGTAAATACATAATTACCAAGTGAATCAGTGCTAGTGTATGCAAATACGAAATGGCTGGTTTATAATATTAGACAGTTGCACAATAGTTATATGAGTTTATTGTAAGCAATAACACATTTTTAAATCAATGTTTAAAGGTGGAACCATTAATTTTCCTTTACAGTTGAAACGTGCGATGCTTAACAAGATTTACGTTTATTCTAATTGCCTACCTACTTGTTTGTCTAGTTGCAATATGCCACGAATGAGACGATACATTTTAAATACTTAGATTGATACATAACATTTTGTTTTGAATTTCTTATAGGTAGTTAGACTATTTACCTTCCATAACATTTATGACTAAAACCAAAACTTACTGCCATAGAATAAAAAATAGTGTTCGTTTTCAGTGAAAGTACGCTATCCTAGGTAAACCTGACAGTCCATGTGGCTTAGTAGTAATATTCGCAAAAAGGTGCTGATGAAAACATGGAATATTAATTGACATGAAAACTTGTGTTTTTGTTCAAGAGGTAAATGATACTTAATAGCTATGCAAAGATCAGTAAAGGATAAATGTTTTAGGTAAATTGTAAAAGTTAATGTTTGAAACGCACTTAACTATAACCTGTTTTGATAGAAAAATATCTGTTAAGTTAAAACAGATTTTCTTAAAATGTTTTCAAAACTTCTTTTAACAAGATAAATAAATAAATCGTGTTTTCATGAACACTTTCATTTCGGCGATTCAAAATTGTGAACTGCTGAAATATTATTTATTCATATGATACCGAGCTTCGTTTAAGTTGAAGATATGGAAAAAAAATCCTTATCTGTGATGACATGCATCGCGAATAGATCAAGTATGGTTAATGCATTGCTTTCTTTTATAAATATTTGTAAGAGCCTTGTAAGAGTATTAACAACGAACAAATTAAAATTCTATTTAATTAGAACAGAGTTGCATTTGTTTTGTTTCGTAAAATGACATCAACTTTATTACCTGCCAAGTAGGTAAAAGTTTCAATGACATTTTATTGGAAATTTCTCTTGTATGGCTGGTCCTCAGAACGCTAAAATTGATCTAATTTACTTTTTTATTATAATAAAGAATAACAATTAAATTAGTTTTTAAATGCGCCGGAATCAAACGTCTGGAGCGGTAATTTTTGTCTCACGCAACACAGCACGCTTTAGCAGTTTCGGTGGCCGCTGTTTCGAGGGACTCCTAAAAGGAAACATTTAGATAATCGAAAAGTATTTGAATAATCACCAGTACCTATAAGTATAATGTAGTACCACATGATTGCAGGCTAATAAACCATGGGACGGTCAAGGCATAAACATGACTTGGTTGAAGCCTTCAGGCTTCATGGCTGAAACCGCGATGCGAATTCAGTCGCACGACAGTTGTGTCTGTAACTGGACACCGCGAGTGCCGGTGCGCAGCTTTCGTAACCTTATATACTCGAATTGTGTGCGCGCGTCGCCGGTTTAATAGTTACGAACTTTTCATGAACGATGCGAATTTAAAAATGGAAACAAATGGAACGAGGTGCGTGACAAATAAGGAAAAACGTTTGCCTTGATAAAATCCATGGAATATTTCTAAAGTAAAAATAAGATACATTGTACTTTCGGCTGCAGTACTGGACAAAATGAACCTAACTTACATTTTCAACAACAAAATTCAATATTTAGTCCAGTATTTTCTCAAACTTGCAATGAAATGTTGACAATACATGCGTGAAATTGGAGCAGGAAATACCATGTTGCTGGTTCGATGACCGAACTTGATATTTTATGGCATTTCACAACTACTTAGCAGTCGTAGGATCGTAAAGTAAAAAACCGGCCAATTGCGAGTCGTAACCATTATCATTTATCATAAAAAAAATACAGTGAAATCCACCTATCTCAAAAACTATAGAAGATAAATTAATCAAACCAAAAATCGTTGCAAGAATTTATTAATATGCATAACATATATTTTTTTATAATTTATAAAAAAAGAGGGGGGCACACTTTTTAAGATTTTGAGAGCTGCTATCTCGAAAATGGTTCGATTAAATAATTTTTTTTTTAAAAGCCTTAATATCGTTTTGAAAGACCTTTTTATTGTGTACAGTTATATGTATGGAGGGCCCCAACAATCCCAACATGTAACTGAGCGATAGACTCCAATGATTTTTTTTTACAATATAGTATCGTAATTATGTAGCGGTTCATACAACACATATCCTTACAAAATTTAATTACTGTAGCATTTACAGTTTCCGAGTAAATCGGCTGTGACAGACAGACACAACCTACACTTCTAGCCCTAACGGCTAAAGCGCTATGCTGTGGACAGACGGACATGACGAATCTATAATGGTTCCGTTTTGCAATTTTGACTACGGAACCCTAAAAAGTAAAACACCAGAAGTAACCTGCAAAGTAACAGAACATCTTGACATTTTACCGTAAATAGAACTAATGTCAATATTACCGGGTAAAAGATTACCTCGAACAGTTTAAATAAAATTATGTGTAAGTTGTTTTTCTTATGTTGTTGCTATTCGTTTCGTTCTTTGACTTATTTGTTTGTGTAGGTACTGTGAAATTGGGTGTCCATTCGTTTTACCGACAAACGTTTAATCGAATTTCATTTCATCGACAACGATTCATCGAAACTTCAGTACTAGTAATTTCGTTTGGTATTTTTTTGTTACACATACTATTCAATTAAAAAACTTTTACTGCTCTGAAAAACTATTCAACGAATATCACTTGGTCAGTGATTTGTTTCAAATTATTTTAATTGTCTCAACTAATAAACATTGAAATTCATTTATTCGACATATTATTATAATACATTTTTATATGTCGTTCATTTATACATCTTTCGGCTGGTTTGGACTATAGCAAAGGGGGCTGAGGAATAAGAAAAAAACCGATTGTGTTGGTGTCATTATGACATGTATTTTTTATTAATGTAGCGTGCAGGATACGCTAAAATAAGCATGTTTTGTAGGAAAAACTTTTCCCCAAAATCAACCTCTGTGTACCTACATAAATTGTAGTTTTTAAAATAAATATTTTGAAAAAAAACAAAATTAATAAATAAAAAAAATGGCTGAGTGAGCGAGCGAACAAAACCTTCCGGGGCAGATCCGATTCGGATAGGGTAGGTTAGAAGACTTAAGGCGGGAGCTTTGCTCTGTGGCAAAATGCATCCAGCAGTAATGCTGAAACGTTGTGCGAGGAAATTGCCAGCCCTCGTCGTACCATGAGATCTATTTAGCTGACTGTAGGAGTAGTCCCAAAGTAGGTAAGCTTCGATATATTAAAAAAAAATCAGTGATATGTAACTACTTACTATGAAATGTAAACATATAACCACAATCCAGATTAATGTCCCGAAATTCTAAAATTGCATGTTTCATGAAAATGAATCGGTTCTCATCAAACCGGGCATCAGTAGGCCTACCGTGAATTTATTTAGTTATTCTTATGTATTATAAATATTAAATGTCATATACCAAAGAAAAACGACCAAGATCACCTAATGTCCGAGGAGGGGATCGAACCCACGTACTCAGCTTTCGCGGCTGATGCCTGTACCCCTCGGCCACTCGGTCTTAGCAACCACCGGTCAAATTTCTCGGGTATATGCAATCTCTTACAAGGCTAGGCGCGTTTGACCATTATCTAAGGGCAAGCACTACATGCCTGCACCTCCTATTAGAATACTTTACAGTTTTCTAGAATAGCTAGAGAGAGCTATATTAAACTAAGTATATTATTTTTATATATTAAACTAAGTAACTTTATTCTAAGGAACGATACCGTAATCCATGAATGGCCCGAGTACATTTTCAGACCTTGTACGCTTATGACAGACACATGTTTATCGGTTGACATCGTTGTCGTCACGTTCTGACAAGTATGGAGGTACGAGAGTGCCGCGTAGCACGATAGACGATAAAAACAGGACCAACAGGATTAGTAACACATGATTGAAGCGACAGTATCTCGTGGCGACAATAGACTATCCGTTCCTGTAGGCTTATGATGGTGCCGTTACAATGGTGTTATCGGCGTTGTCGTCACGTTCTAACAAGTATACAAGTGCGAAAGCGACGCTTAGCACGATAAACGGTAAAAATGGCACCATCATAAGCCACCTGACGTCCCCCTTTCATGGACATAGGCAGTAAATGGCGGGAAGTCTATCTCACGGCGAAATACTGTCGCGCCAATCATATTGTGCTAAGCCTTGATTTGACATGTATATTGCGTACCTTTACAACTACTAATGTACCAAAGCCCATGTTCTCGATGTGAAATTGACCTACAGGTTTTACATGAAACACGGCTACTTCGAAGAACTGTGCCGTGTACCTAAATTATATTTATCTACATCCATATCATAAGTTGTCTACAATATGTTTAGCGGCGGTAAGCAAATAGCCTACTTTAAGAAATCTGTATCTGTGGGTGTATCATAATTTTTACTTTACGATATCGCAACCGATAACTTAATCACAATTAAATTTCGAACATTCTGTTAAAAAGAAAAAACACACTTTAATTTCGATTATCGAATTAATCGATTTGTAATTTCATTCACATTAAAATTCATATTCCATACATTCTTCTAAATCTCGAATACTGAGAATCGATTTGAGAATCGATATCGACTCAAGACTATACCTGGTTTATGAATAAAAAAAAACTAATATCAGTTCAGTCATTTGTTTTGTTTGAAGTGTTTCAAACCTCCAACTTTTTTGGACTACTGTTGACTTGAAAGTTAAATATTATCGAGTTCGTTGTGAAATATTTACACTGAAAAATTATTTATGACGACGAAGACAGTGATGTTGAAATGTGTGAAACACCACCAGAAATCCGGGACGCCGCTACAACCATGACCAATAATTTGCTGCCACAAAAATATACATATTGTAGAAAACTTATTATATGCATGTAGATAAAGTTATGTATGCAACTGTTCATAATTAGGCATTATGAACCAGTCACATAAAATACTATTAGCGTCAATGCTAATTATTATAATTCATCTTTTGCAACTTCATAAAAATAGGTACATATTTCGAACTAAGAAGGTAGGTACTTGTTATTTTGTTAAGAATTGCCCCGTCTGTAAGTATTTCCTTGGTACTGATGTTTAGTACACAACACGAGATCAAACCATTTGGTTTCAGACCAACAATAGTCATTCTTATTACAACCCTTAAGTAGGTACTTAAAATTTAATTGTGAGTACTGAAACTACTTACCAAGGAAATTGTGTTCATAAATTTTCGTAGTTCAAGTTTCACCTCTGAATTTACGAAAATAACATAATCTTTCTTAATATTTTCTTGGGTTACCGCGATAGTTATTCATGAAATAAAACTAAAATAACGGAACGGATTACGTCACCCGTAGACCATGAACCCTGTGAAGTGCTGAAAACGTCGGAAAAAAAATGATATACGCGACATACTCGTATGCGTTGTAATCCGTAATTATATAATATTTTCTTCGGTTACCGCGAGGATTCAACATGAAATAAAACTATGAAAACGGATAAACTCGCGTATATTATATTAACTAATTTTAACTTCATTCCGACGTTTCGAACACTTTACAGGGTTCGTGGTCTGTGGATGACATCCGCAAATTAGTTAATATACGGAGTTTATCCGTTTTCATAGTTTTATTTCATCCGTAATTATAATTTAATTTCACTGTGATTGGCGAAAATATTATGCGATTAGAATTCGTGGCCTTCAAAAATACTAATTTATAATTTAGATTCTAAAGGCAATACAAGCCCGATTTTAGCTCCACCACAGAGGAAACTCACACATTCATACATAGAGTTTTTGTGTATAATAAAAAGCACATCATGAGACTCATTATAGGCACATACACAATACACATGTTTGTTTAATTGAAGTTTATGAATAGCTAGTTTGTAATTCAATAATTAGTGAAGACACTATGAAATGTCAATGTCAGTTCTTACAGACAATCGATTATACATCATCTCTATTGAGGCCAATAATTAGCTCATAAACTGGACTAGACTTTTGTGTTTGAACACAATAACACTGAAAGGAAAAACATTGGCACATTATATGAACATTTTGTTTGTAACTTAAGTATCTAGCATATATATTATATTTAGAGTACCCATACCATACGTATTTCATATATTAAATTGTGCCTTTGGGAAGAAGCAATATTATTAACCATAATCATTAACCATGAGTTGGCAAGTAACGTTCAGTAAAGCAGTCTATCTCGCTCGCACTGATATATGGAGCGAGCGTGATGACTGTTGAATTTACGCATCGAGTAAACTTTTACTGTAATAACTATTTATATTTTTTAATTATGTTCTTACTGCTAGGACTCAGTTAAAGTCCTCCTAATTCATTAATGTATTAAACAGATAATTTTAAGATAGTTCCTAGTGAGGTATGAGATTTGTTTTAAGTAAGATTGAGAAATATTAGTTGAAAAACGATTAACCGATGTTATTGAAATGATCCGCATATTTGCTTCGAATTTGCACCACTACCGCCAAAAAGGATTTTACCTAAGCACATATCATTAGTGCTCTAAAATCATTGATATAAGTAAAAGGGGTAGATGAGTGAAGCTCATAGTTTGTCAACACGGCAAGCCATACCCGCACCCCCACCGTCGCAAATACTACACACTACTGTAATGTCTATGTGCACAATGCGTAATAGAGATAAAATAATACGAATTATGTGGTTGTGCAAACGAGACCCCCATATTTTGCGCAATACACATGGAGCAACAGAGATATACATAGCAATTAGATCTTAGTGCAAGCAAGACATTCTCTCGATATTCTTTCTAATCTTAATTTTTCTAACAATCCCGCTACTCCTGGTACATCGCTTACCGAGTTTTGGGATTAGATATTGCCAATTTAATGGGCTGACCTCTGATTGCATACATTTACAACGGTCATTCGGGTCTCACTTATACTGGACCGACTACGACGCCCGTTGCATCATCGGAATTACGCCATTTACGCTAGTTCGGTAGCGTCGGAAAACAAAATCAATAACGATATGAGTAACGGTTACCTACTCATTTCATGATGAAACAGAATTAAAATGAAAGATGGTTTAATAGTGAATATAGTGTAATTACATATATGAACGAATATTATTATTATCTCCTTTATTCAAATATTTTCTTAGGCTTAAGTTGCTATAATACGGTTATAAAAGTAAAATACAATACAACATACAAAATAAAATACAAAATAAAATACAAAATATAAACACATTATAAAAACGTAATCTAGGATGCCGCCGGCAACGGGGCGGGCCCAAGCTGCTAAGGAAGGAATGAGAGGAACCGACGGATTATCCGCGCCGTGTCCAGGTTTACCGCCTTCTGCACTGCACCTGACCCTTGATTCAGCCATCTAGCGAGAGACTCTAAGACGTCGACGAGCACAGCCCCGCGCTGAGATCGATCTACCAGCACGATATTAAGCTTACAATAGTCCTGCTTGGCTACTATAGTCCTGTCCGTAATGATAGGTGTCGGTCCCAATAGAGCGTGCTGGCACGACCATTTTCGAGAACTGGTGCAGTTGTGTACTACAGTATGGGCAGTATGGCACTTCGACGTCCACAAGGCCGTATTTAAGAGCAAGCTGCTGGTTTATAATACTGACTACGAGGTATTATTATTATTAATTACTCAAATGTAAGTACCATACATTGAACATACATTGAAATAATTAATAATTTTAATGTATGGTACTTACATTTGAACAGTAACATTTCAAATGTTACTACTCAAAACTATCGCTTAAAAGTCAATATACCAGCTAATTTGAAGAATGACGGTAAAACTTGTGGTCAAATAACTTTGCCCCACTAGTGAAAAAGAAGAAAATAGTATTCTTTACGGAAAAATACATTCATACATTGATAAGTATCTAAGCATTACACAAAAACATCATGTTCATATGCAAATAATCAAACGTAGATCACTATCCATAGAGAATTTCAAAAAATACCTAAAAAATGTATGTTTAATTTAATAATGCAGCTATTTTAATTTAGCTATTAATTTTATGTATAAAATAAAAATTGCAAAATAGACTTAACTTTGTTACATTCGTTTTAAATACTAGGAGCGCAGGAATTAAAAAATACATGTTGATCAGGATTTATTTGCTGACGTTATGGGGTGACGATGTACGTGTTACTCTCGTAGGTTTTAGATATTTATCTGTTTCTCTCACTCAAAAACAAGAATCATTTAAAATTTTAATTGCCTAAAAAATATATTATCAAATTATAAACAGTACTTACGCATGAAAAGTGATTCCGTGAGTTTTGTTTTTATGTTTGGAGCTGTTAAAGCAGTAAAAAAGGCATGATTTTCGCTTTTATGCCAATATCGGTTCCAGAAATTTTGGCTCCTGACAAGCTGTTGACACATGGGCTGCCATCACACGACTAATTCAAAACAGGACCCGGGACCTATATTCGATGGCACACTTTCGTGCGCCTGGTACCATATCTACCCCTTTTACTTAAATCAATGTCTAAAATGCGTTAAAAACCCCTAAGAAATGACCATCATTATTACAACCAGCTTAACTACCTACAGGAACTTTTTTTATCTTTGGTACCTACCTAGGTAAAAATTGTCTTCAAAAGTTAACATTGTAGTACAGATTTCTGTCAGGAAATGAGTTTAAATTTGGAACAGCTGTCAAAACTCAAGTGGGTCACTATTATAGTATCCACAGATATATACCAAGAATATCGATATGTAATGTCAAATCAGTAATATCAGAAAAGGGACTTCATTTGACTGTTTACGATTTAAAAAAAAAACAACTTAAATTGTGAAAACTTGAATATTTTGTCGTATCTGTGGCAAACAGGGATAACAATATTCTGGTAAATCTAGTGGTTAGCATATACCTCTGAATCATCTGTAGCTAAACTTGTAGCCCAGTGAGGCTTTATTTCATTTAACATTTACAGACGATTGCATAATTCACTTATTCTAATAATGTTTAAATAATTTTTGCTGTCTGAAAAACTCTTAATTTATATATAGACAGAAAGAAAGAGAAAAATATTTAACCCATTATAGACTGAGTTTTTTTGAGGTCTCCGTTTTTTGTAATTTTTTAATATGTTGATTATAGTCGTATTTTTAACGATATTTTTATACAAAAAAATTGTGTGACCTTGGGTTTTTGAAAAAAATGCTGGTACCATATGGGACCGCTGGGCTCTTAGATAAGTGAACATTGAAAATTACCAATGGAATCATTATGTACTTATTAAATGTTTAATCTCATTTATTTAATAAATCTTAATCTATATTTTGCATTAAAAAGTAAGACATATCAATTGGGATACCCTATTAAAAAAAATATCGTTTCAGTTATGGTTTCATGGTCTGTCGACATGACCAATGAATTTTATAATATAAATACCTGAGTCTCATTGTCTGCAATTCGGATTATTTATAAATAATTAAGTATATTTTTGTCATAATCTTCATGGGGAGCTATGGCGGGATCCAAAAGCACAATTTAAGGCTCAAGTTTTTGATAGCGCTTCAAAATGACCATTTAGCCTTATAATTTAAAGTACATAAACTGCATCAAAAATTCTATAAATACGAAAAAATACGTTTATATGATAAAGACACAATTTAAATATTTAATTAATGTTTAATTAACATGCTTAAAGTACACATAATTAACTTAAAATATTTTACACAATAAAATAATAACGCACAGGGAACGGCTAGCGATCCCATTTGGTACCAGTAATTTTAACGAACAATATTTATAATATTTATACTTACCAGGATTATACTGAATAATTTATTTAAAAGCAATATCATTACACTACATGGGTTTTCAATAATATTGATAATGTGTTCATCAGTAAATAAAATATTAGAAGAAACTTCAACCGCGTGTTCATCTTTCTTCGAAAATTTGCAATGCACTAAGTTTAACCTTCTATCACACCCAACTTCGGTCAATAGGGTATAATTCTGGAACGTTATAAGTAGCACCGTGTCCTTATTAATAATATCTAATCAATGAAATATCTTTTAAAGCGTCATAAGTTAGAAAAAGTTGCAAATTTTAAACTCACAAAAAAGTGGTCCCGTATGGTACCGGTATGTAGTCTAAAATGGGTTAACACAGAAAAATTGATAACGTCAAAAAATCCGACAGATTAGTGATAAAGATTGAATTGATTTTTCCAGGTCCGCAAAACAAGCATCCGAATGACTGCTATCAAAGAATATCCATTCGACCTGAGCGACCTAGAAAATCAAGAGGGTAATCCGCCCCCGACGGCGCCCGCGCCTCCTAAACAAGCTGCCCCGCTGCCGCTGCGGCCGTCGCTGGTGACACGACCCATAGACCCACAAGCGTCAAACCCCGACAACAAGCGAAAAGTCTCCATTATGGCCGACGAGAACAGCAAAGACAGAGAAAATGCACCTTCCGATAGGTAACACACGTAATTTAAAGATATAAAAAATCAGTGTCTATTATCAATATATATATATTTAGTTCAATAAATTAACATGAACATGTCAGTGACCTGTGTTAAGAAAACTGGTTACAAAATTAAGTTGATCAATAATCCTATTAGCAACATCTTTTTAGAGCATGATAGCTTTTTACTAAGGAGCCTGAGATAGGTAGGATCAGTCACCGAATCCCCAGAACTAGCGTGAGCGCTAGTTTTTAAAAGCGACTTGACCCACTTCGCCTTTCAATTTAATCTTCAGGATTTTAATTTCGAATTATCATGGTTACTAGTTTCGAGAGATGTGTTTTTCCGTACACGTTATTTTGAAATGTTATTGCATACGCGCCTAACAAAGTACAAACATACCTAAATATAACGCTTATTAAATGTGGAACATTGCCTTAGGCCTACACAGTAAATAGCCTGCTGCTATAATAGTACATTACGACACAAGTGCGAAAAACATGAAAATCGATCAGAAATACTGTTCGTTAATAATTAGGATACCGAAGTGTATAAAAAAAAGAATGTGCACAAGTGATTGTATGTTAACCACCTCACTCGATTTGTTTTTTTTTTCTTTTGACAGCAGCCTTTATTTTACATACAAATAGGGTGATCGCTGGTAGCTGCAGCTACCCAAACAACTAGTGGCTAAATCTACAGATTTTTTGTACTGAATTAGCTCGTATTCGATATCGTGCCCATAGAATGATATGAAGTAAAGTTAAAGACCTATTTAATGATCCAACTCTCATGTTTGTTGGTCTTGGGGCAATTTTGACGGATAGTCCTTTGCAATAATTATATTATACTAATATAGTTTTAGTAGTTAATTTTAACTCGGCGCCGAGTCTTACTACCTACGCCTACATTTTCTAAGCGAGCAAAATGAGCGTCCCATACTGAACAGTAACCTTGGGCAGTGCTTTATAGAGAAAATAAACAGACCATACAATATTCATATTACGACATTTAGATTATTTAATTACATTAGGCGTCACCGTACTGTTGGAGAGTGATTCAGAATATAAAAGACAAAGCACCAATATTATGTGTACCGTCGCAATTACATACATCGGAACGCAAAAGGTTGCTATAATGTTTCCTAGATTTGTAGCAACCTTATTCGTTCCGATGACCAAGTATTAAATAAAATAAAAAGCATTTATTTCAGACAATTGGAGTCCATATGATTTAGTAGGTAGGTACTTACAAAACTATGGTTAGCTTATTTATTGTATAGCTTAGTGTATTGTCTGAAGTCCCAAATAGACAATACCACAAGTTGCATGCGATTAGGTACGTTTTAGTCTCATGGTTAACCAAATACAGCTGTGCAACCCAACTTGCATGCCATCTTTAGTATTATGAATATGAAAATAGTTTATTTACCAAGTTAACCACTAAAATAATTGGGACCCTGCGTCCTGCGCTAGGAAACCCTGTGTTACAGGACCCAGTTTCGTCAATGTTACATAATAATTACTTTCTCTTAACTAGTTGTACAAAGGTTATACTTGTATTACATTTATTACATTTACTTACCTAAAATGAGGCACGTCGTCTTCTTTGCTTTAACAAAATAGAATATAATAGTTTTCTCCCACAAATCTAATGTATTGCACTAACACGTGTTCCTGCACCACCGACATGATCACAAAATTTTTACAAATATCTGTTTATAAAACATGATTTTATAGGTAATGCCAATGGTAATTATAACAAACTACCTATAAACGGTAATAACTCGTACATTATATGTATATTTGATGCAAAATTAAATAATATTATTTGGTGTAAAGATTACCAACACAAAACCAAATTGACACTATTCTATTGACATTTTACTTCAAAACGTAGAAACGTGGACTCTTTTGTTATAAGGGATCGATATCAAACCTTGTTTTAAATTTTAACAATCTTTTTTTCTATTTCCAACCTTCTCGCTCTCGCTCTGGTTCGGGCCGCCTTACACCTGCAAATTCTTACGTAAGTGGTTGAGATGAGACGGAGCTATAAGCTGGAGTGAGAAAGTAGTATACGTCTCTCCTTCCTTTGTATACATATAATATAGCTACGTCCGTACAACTTACGTAAATACTTACAGGTTTAATTCCGGCCTAAGATTAACTGATTTGAATATTGTCAATCAATGATTTCCTTTAAATATCCTAATAAATTTCTCAGTGAGTGGCAAAAAAGGAACGATTATAGATTCGTCATGTCTGTCTGTCTTGAGGTGCGTTATGGAGCCATCGCGTTCCATGTCACATATTAACACCTTTAACACCATTCTTATGATTTTTATTATAACACTGTGGTTTTTTGATTTTGAAGTGCCACCCACCACTGAAATACATATTTAAATTAAATTGTTTTTATTTAACTGTAGTAGAAAAAATATTACACAAACTACTATACGTCGGTGTTTTTTTATAATCGGCCTACCTAATCCTACCAGCTTATCAGTAGAAAAAGGCTGCAAATTAAAAAAATATAGGTGGGAAGAGTTGGTTATCCATAGAAATGTTTAATTAGGGTTTTCGATATTTTGTCTACCACCAGGTGGCGCTACGTAGGCATGAGGTCCAAACAGCTGTCAGATTCATACTATTACTCTTCATTCATACTAGTACCTATGTACTGAACATAAAATAATTATTGAAATTCTATTTTATTTGGAAGTTTATTGATATTCTAATGAATTACGATTAGTAAACGGTCGCCAAACTGAAATCAGGGGCGCAAAGTCACTGGTACTAAAGAAAATTAAGTAATAGAACTTTCTTCGTTTAATGGGAATCGACTTGGAACTGATATTTTCATTTATTTTAGAAGACACTATTCCTAAAAAATGGTTATTAAGAATAAATAAACCAAAAGATACATACAAAATTTATTTCAAGTATTTATTTTGATAGTTCGTTGGACTTTACGCACAGTGCTGCCATCTCACCGCCCCATAGCGGCGGGAAAAATATCAAAAACTCTCATTCCAAATTCGTGTTTAATTTATGGTCTGTCTGTGGAACAAATATAAAAAAGAAGACCAAAATATAGTAGACTAGGGTAAAATGAACATTTATGCCCTTGTTATATTTATCCCGTTTTCTGCGTGGGCACTTTTTGAAATGTCGTATTATCTCAATATCTATATAACTTATGAATCTTATGATGATGGTAGCTCAAATCCTTAAAATTTAATATTCCTTCAAAGTTTTATAGCAATTAGTATCAAAAAGATAACAGTTTTTTAATTCAACGTCAAAAACTAAAAAAACGCTTTACGTCCCATGCCGAAATTATTTTTTTATGGTCACACATCGGGCACTTGCCACCGCCTCATACCTTCAATACACTCGCCTAGTCCTGTATCCTGGCAAAACGCACTCTCATCGGAGCTTTGGCTGATCAAGCTCAGATAATCAAGGCCCTCATGTTTTTTGGTTTATTACTGAATTATGATTTTGCAGCCGAGACAGCCGAGATTAAGTTATTTGTAACGACCGTGTCGGCTCGGCTTTTTGAACAACTGGTGTAAAATTAAGAGCATAACAATAAGAAAGCTCACTGAAAAGTTACTGATAAATAAGTTCCGCAATACTTTAACTTTGGAATATCTGCCCAAGAGTGAAAGAAAACAGGGACCTTGGGACCCAATGTTGCATAAGAAAGTAGTACGAATTTTTTTACAAAATCCAACTCTTTCTGTCCAATGCTACCAAAAAGCAAAAACTTCGTCTTTTAAAAGAGGTGTAATCTAAAGACATATTAAAAAAGGAAATAACCTAAAAGTCGTGCCAGTTAGAAAACGGACAAGAAAATTGTATGATCATGTGCTGACTAAAAAAAAGCAACCTATTATTATGCATAAGGAAATGTACTGCAAACTAGATTAAAAAAAAAACCCTCCCTGGACCTCGATGTTATACCGTGCCCGCTGGCAAAATGCTCTCTAAAAAACCGGCCAAGAGCATGTCGGGCCCTGCTCAGTATAGGGTTCCGTAGTAATTCAAAAATGGCTAAACCGATTATGTTCGAAATAGTTTTATTTTACAGTGTTCTTTTTCTATTCATGATTTTTATCATATTTTTGGACCTGCGGATCAAAAGTGAGAGGGGGGACACAATAATATAGGATTACAGCAAATAAAAAAAATCATCCCCACTTCTTTTTCTAGTTTTGTATTGTACCACTTTGTTGGCATGATTAATATGTATACCTGTACCAAATTGCAGATTTCTAGTATTAACGGTCACTGAGCTATGCTGCGGACAGACGGACAGACGGACATGGCAAAGAGTTCCGTTTTTTTTAATTTGTCAATGAAGCATGCGTTCGAAATCTTTTTTTTTTAGTACAGATGGCGCCTTTTTAGGCTCCTGTGCGAGAAGTGTGTCATTTTACGTCAGGTCCAAAACTTCGGAGGGCCATCTGCACTAAAAAACGTCGTACGAGACACGTGCAAAACGAAATTCGTAACTCGTGTCGATTTAAAACACTCCCTATCCGTCGTGTTTTAAAACAGCGCCACTCGTTTCGTTTCATGTTTTTCGCACTTGTGTCGTAATGTACTATTACTGCAGGTACTTAAGCGCTACAATATGCTAAAAAGAGCAAGTACTTGAGAAAAGACTACTGCACCTCATTAAAAAGCATAGAATGCCTACTTTGTTTTGGCCTGATTTTCGTCATGCTGTTACTCTAAATCCACCCTGAAATTATATAAAACTAACAAGGTTGATGGTTGATATAGTCGAAAAAGATATGAATCCCCCCAACTGCCCTGAAGTACCCCCAATCGAAAGGTACCGGGCTATTATGAAATAGGAGCTTGAAAAAAAATCTAATATGCAACATCAGCACACGACTTTAAAAGAAAGTGGAAAAGGGTGTCAGGAAAGATAGTAAATATTATTGTCGTCAAAAATCTAAAAAAGAACTTCGAAAAGAAAGTAAGATTGCAGGATGCGGTCACATACGGCCACTTCCTTGAATGACTGCCTACCAAATTCCTTTATGGTCCACTTCCTAGTTCGTCCGTTTCCTTGTCCGGCCATTTCCCCAATTGGCCACTGTTAGATTTCCTTCTATGTCCAGTTCCCCGAACGGCCGCTTTGAAAATTCCTTGTTTGTCCAGTTCCCCGAACGGCCGCTTTGAAAATTCCTTGTTTGTCCGATTCCCTGAACGGCCTCTTTATAAAATCGATATCTTTACGAAGAAGGTTATCATATGATCTAAAGTGGCGGCCATAAGAGGAATAGGCCATTTGAGGTGGTGGACTTATGGGGAAGAGGCCTTTAGAGAACTGTGGCCTTTCGGGGATATTGTATGTAAGGGAGCAGGCAGTTCTGTTAGAGGATTGTGGCCTTTCCGGGAAACCTGTTTGTAGGTGGCCCTTAAAGGAAGTGGCCCATTAGGGAAGTGGCCCTACAGAATACTTGGCCCTAAAATACATGTGGCCGTAAGTGACCGGATCCAGATTGCAGGCTAAATACCTCTCCTACGGCAGTTTCTTAAAAACATAGTTCTAGAAAAAGTGTTATAAGTATTTTAATTATTTATGCGTTTTATTTTAAAATATTACTTAATATTAAAAATGTGTCACTTTTATCTTGTCTACTTATATTTCGATACGGTTCTTAAATCCATTATTACCTTAAGGTTACTTTATTAGGTAACATCAAATACTTGGGTCGCTAGAATTGACCTGCGCCACTGTGGTTTACTCGGCAAAAGGAAATACATAGACTCGGCATCTTAATTCGAGTATGTAATGCGCGTTCCTTTCACTAGCTAGTCGTGCACCGTTCGCAGTAAATTAGTCATCCGTTTCTTGCACAAATCACGTGATTAAAGGACCATTCAAAGAAGACCTCTCAATAGTACAATTTCCTTTACGTAAACAAATAACATACATGGAATCTTGGGTCAAATGATCTGGACGTGTACATGCATTGAACATAAGTAACGATTGTGACTTTCACATAAGGGTTATCTCTATGCTGCCCATCTTTTAATATTATCCTATGTTTGTTTATGTTTTATGACACTTCATGCTCAATAAGGATACTACAGTGACTCAATGATAGTTCACATAGTAAACTATTATGTTTAGGTATTGTTGCATGATAAAAAGGCTGTTTAATTATTCCGTGCTTAATTTTTTTTTATAATTTAAAATGTTACATATTAACTGGGATGTATACACGACGCTACGATATTTTTTTATGATAGGTACCTATATGACATTTATATACTTAAAGCCTAACATCTTTCTATTTGACCTTGACATATGTCGTTACAATCAGCTTTCCTATGGCAACATACGTCATGTATAGTCAGTATGGTGTGTCTTCGCTTCATCTTGATATTTGAATAATACCAAAACATTGTTACAGATAATCAGAGCTTTGTAATATTAGGTACCTATTCAACAAAATCCGATTCCAAATACCTATTCAATATTTATATATTCTTCATATTCTGACTCTCATGAAGTTCGATCTTCGTCAGATGTTGTGTCACTTTTGGGACCACCAACCTCGATTATATTTTTTGAAATATTTTTAATCGTAGATCTACATTAATCCTGCTATAATATCCGATCCTCCGAGTCGTATTAGATAATCAATTTCGTTAAAATTTGTTGTTCATTAGGTGTAATGATTTTTCTATAGTGCAACCCAGCAGTAATATATGCCGGCCTAGTGACATGAGACTCGTATGACGTTTCGATACTTATGTCTACTTTAAGTAATGTGGCTAGTGGATACAATACGTTGTGTGCTACATTATTTTGAATGAAAAATATACCTTAATTTCCTAAAGAAATTTATGTAAGTAAATAGGTGCCCTGGGTCCGATAGTAATCGCTACTAAAATATTCGCCCGTATCAAATACACGCGCTGTAGATATCGACATG
>JALPQI010021406.1:0-18385 GCA_025490895.1 Thaumatotibia leucotreta
CTGATGATGAAAGTTACAACTCCTTAGAGATTAGGAGTTGGGGGATAATTCTTTAAATATAACATAGTTCATGTATTTTGGAAGCTATTTGAGTATTTGCCTTTAGGTGGTCATAGTCTCATGTTGGTGAGCTGATGACGAAAGGTATAATTCCTTAACGATTAGGAGTTGGAGGATAATTCTTTGAATATAACAACTGCCATACATTTTCGAGATCTATTCAAGTGTTTGCTTAGTAGTTATGACATGTTGGTTAGCGGTTAGTGATTCTTTAATAATATAGGCATGCTAAGGCTGATGTTACCTATAATCTTTGAAAATATTCATACCTGCTGATGATACAATGTATGTCTCCTTGATAATGGGATAATTCTTTGAATATTTAAGTTATCCAGTTCCGGTTTTCTGGCCTATTCCAGTGCAGTACATTCTAATTATAAGCATTTAGAGCATACTAAATAACGATTTTACACTACTAAAAAGCAAAAAATAAAATATTTTAAAATAAAAATAAAACCGCCTTCAAAACTTCGCCCGAACTGAAAAGTCAAAAATAATTTTAGTTCCTACTTCTTAGGATTTCCTACCCAAACCTTAAACTTTTACTCTATTCATTGAAATAAAATATTATGGCTAGGTATCCTACAGATTTCTTAGAAGTCGGTGCCAAGCCAAATACGTTCATAGGTATATATTAGATAGAGCCTTGTAACTTACTGTCACTCCGATTATGTTTTTATCAACAGAATGATCTACCTCAGTCGTTTTGATGAAAGCATAACCGGAGTGACAGTAAGTTACAAAGCTCTATCATATACAGTCATATTACTTATACTCGCGAAGTGAACATATTTGGCTTGGCACCGACTTCTAAGAAATCTGTAGGATACCTAGCCATAATATTTTATTTCAATGAATAGAGTAAAAGTTTAAAGGTTTGGGTAGGAAATCCTAAGAAGTAGGAACTAAAATTATTTTTGACTTTTCAGTTCGGGCGAAGTTTTGAAGGCGGTTTTATTTTTATTTTAAAATATTTTATATGTAGAAGATTGCTTTATCCAAACGTTTCATAAGACGTTATAAAAAGCTTTTTAGTTTAATTTATGTTTTTTCAATTATAAAATTGGATAAATGTTTTCAAAAAATAAATAGCAGGGAAAAGTCTTACAACAATCCAAGTCTTTAATTAAACATATTTTTTATTTTGATATTTATAATGAGTCAAATTTACTAATCTTACAAATTTCAATATTTTTATTATTAAGTATTACATGATTGTAATAATTTTTAATTTTATTATTTTAATAGAATACTTGAACAATGCGAGCTTACGAGGTATCACGCAATTATGTGCAACGACTCACGGAATTGAAGCATGCGCCAAATTTTACCACGCAATTATGGACAAACGAAGGGTTTTATTTAAAAGCTATGGGGCAAAATAACGTCTCATACCCATCTCATATCATAATACACGTCTACAAAATAAAACAGTTTTCATACCTAGAACTTTCGTATTTTTAAAATTACCCACGATCAAAGTCAAAAGTGCCTTAGTATACCGCAATATGGTACATTTACCTTAAGCCATTCATTTGATATCTCACATGATTGCAAAACTATTTTATTTCATAATTTACACCCCAAAAGTAGACCTCATATGTAATAGTAGGTACATTGTGTACCTATTAAGGGCGGTAAATAAGAAATTGTGAACGAGTGTGAAAGAAAACCCCAAGCCGAAGGCGCGGGCTTTCCTTCACACGAGTTCATAATTCTTGTACCGCCCGTGGCACACACAATGTTTTTCATCACACCTGTAAGGCAAAAAAAAGTAAATAAAACAATATATTTTCACAAAACTACTCTAAAATGGTCTAAATTAATTCTCAAAATCAGGGATGACTTAAATTTATCATTTTTATAACAGAAACCCCGGAACGGTGCGCGCCGCCGCCCGCCTGCGTGAGGCGGCGGGCGCCGCGCTAGTTAGTGCGAAGTAATGTTGTATGAAAATCCTTGATTGCCCCAGGGCGTAATGATACATCTACGGCGCGCATCGCCGCAGCGCATTGGCGCACTTACCGAACAGGTGTGATGAAAAATTCATTTATTTATGTTCCACGTAAATCATTGGGTCACCAACTTAGATATGTGTGACAAATTTCAACTCAGTCGATCCAGCGGCCCTACCGCGAAAAACGAAATTCGTAAACGAGGATTTGTTTCTCTCACTCTAATAACGTCTTTGTTTGAGTGACAGAGAAAAATCCTCGAAATTTACGAATTTCGATTTTCGCGGTAGTAAGCCACAGTAGTTTATCAGAGCAAATCGTCTGTAAAAGACGGACAGACAGACAAACAAACATGCAAGTGATCCCATAATAGTTCAGTTTTTTTCCTTTTGAGATACGTAAACGCGTGCGGAACGATAAGTGCCTACCACTTCCCATTCTCATCGACTGTGCGAAATAGCTGGAGAGCCAGTGAACCCTGAGAGTAACGGTCTTCCTGTAAGTTTAGAAATTTGTATACTAACGGTTTATGGAATTCTAAGAGCAATAGCCATGACCTGGCAGGCGTCAGCCCTGCACGTCATCAGGCCCTTTATTTTTTGAACTGTTAAGTAAATTGGATTTCAAAACTTGTTTCTGTAAGTTTGAAAAATTTATGGGATAAAGTTAATTTATAGTACATCTTAAAAAAAAATTGACAGGCGATTACAATAAGCAGAAGTATAAGACAGGTCAATTAGAAAATGCACAGTTGATGAGGTAAAATAAACTTCATTCTGTATACTCGAAATTTGTATATGTCTTCAAATAAACGTCTCGGAGTAAGTATGTGCAATGCCAGGCGGTTTTGAACAGCATAAGACCTTGCCAGGCGAGGAGACAGTTAAGTAAATTGGGTTTCAAAACTTGTTTCTGTAAGTTTGAAAATTTAATAGGATAAAGTTTATTTATTATACATCTTAAAAATAAATTGACAGGCGATTACAATAAGCAGAAGTATATGACAGATCGAATAGAAAACGCACAGTTGACGAGGTAAAATAAACTTCATCCTGTATACTCGAAATTTTTATATGTCTTCAAATAAGTGTCTCAGAGTAAGTATGTACAATGCCAGGCGGTTTTGAACAGCATAACACCTTGCCAGGCGAGGGGACAGTTAAGTAAATTGGGTTTCTTAACTTGTTTCTGAAAGTTTGAAAATTTAATAGGATAAAGTTTATTTATTGTACATCTTAAAAATAAATTGACAGGCGATTACCATAAGCAGAAGTATATGACAGATCGAATAGAAAACGCACAGTTGATGAGGTAAAATAAACTTCATCCTGTATACTCTAAATTTTTATATGTCTTCAAATAAACGTCTCAGAGTAAGTATGTACAATGTCAGGCGGTTTTGAACAGCATAAGACCTTGCCAGGTGAGGGGACAGTTAAGAAAATTGGGTTTCTTAACTTGTTTCTGTAAGTTTGAAAATTCAATAGGATAAAGTTAATTTATTGGACATCTTAAAAAAAAATGACAGGCGATTACAATAAGCAGAGGTATATGACAGGTCAATTAGAAAATGCACAGTTGATGAGGTACAATAAACTTCATCCTGTATACTCGAAATTTTTATATGTCTTCAAATAAACTTCTCAGAGTAAGTATGTACAATGCCAGGCGGTTTCGAACAGCATAAGACCTTGCCAGATGAGGGGACAGTTACGTAAATGGGGTTTCATAACTTGTTTCTGTAAGTTTGAAAATTTAATAGACAAAGTTTATTTATTGTACTTACATCTTTAAAAAAATACAGGCGAGTAATCGCTAGTTAGTCGCTAGTAGTAGTAGAGTAGTTGCTAAGGGCGTGCGATTGAGAGGTGCAACTGTCCCCTCGCCTGGCAAGGTCTTATGCTGTTCAAAACCGCCTGGCATTGTACATACTTACTCTGAGACGTTTATTTGAAGACATATAAAAATTTCGAGTATACAGGATGAAGTTTATTGTACCTCATCAACTGTGCATTTTCTAATTGACCTGTCATATACCTCTGCTTATTGTAATCGCCTGTCATTTTTTTTTAAGATGTCCAATAAATTAACTTTATCCTATTGAATTTTCAAACTTACAGAAACAAGTTAAGAAACCCAATTTTCTTAACTGTCCCCTCACCTGGCAAGGTCTTATGCTGTTCAAAACCGCCTGACATTGTACATACTTACTCTGAGACGTTTATTTGAAGACATATAAAAATTTAGAGTATACAGGATGAAGTTTATTTTACCTCATCAACTGTGCGTTTTCTATTCGATCTGTCATATACTTCTGCTTATGGTAATCGCCTGTCAATTTATTTTTAAGATGTACAATATATAAACTTTATCCTATTAAATTTTCAAACTTACAGAAACAAGTTTTGAAACCCAATTTACTTAACTGTCTCCTCGCCTGGCAAGGTCTTATGCTGTTCAAAACCGCCTGGCATTGCACATACTTACTCCGAGACGTTTATTTGAAGACATATAAAAATTTCGAGTATACAGGATGAAGTTTATTTTACCTCGTCAACTGTGCATTTTCTAATTGACCTGTCATATACTTCTGCCTATTGTAATCGCCTGTCCATTTTTTTTTAAGATGTACAATAAATTAACTTTATCCCATAAATTTTTCAAACTTACAGAAACAAGTTTTGAAATCCAATTTACTTAACAGTTCAAAAAATAAAGGGCCTGATGACGTGCAGGGCTGACGCCTGCCAGGTCATGGCTATTGTTCTTAGAATTCCATAAACCGTTAGTATACAAATTTCTAACCTTACAGGAAGACCGTTACTCTCAGGGTTCACTGGCTCTTGGACTAAAAGGGCGTGCCAGGATAAGCTAAGTGATTCTGCCCCCGAAGAATTTGGGCTTGTAATTTTTATGGTTGGTGTGGCTCTACACCACTAATTAATGTGCAAAATTTGAGCACCCTATATAATTTACCAATTAGATTTTTTACTTTTAAACTTTTTTTTTAATTTAACGTAACGAAATGTAAGTGGCGTGTATTAAATTAAGTAGGTATGCAATCTGCACGTTTCTCTAAAGAGGTTTCACATATTTCATCATCATCATCATCATATCAGCCGTAAGACGTCCACTGCTGAACATAAGCCTCCCCCAAAGATCGCCACAATGACCGGTCCTGTGCCACCCGTATCCATTTCGTATTATGTTATTTATGTTATATGTATTAAGGCGAGTCTAGGAAATGTATGTAAAGATATCTCTATGTTCTCCCTCAGACAAAATTTTGAAAAAAATACATGTTGTAGTTTATTAGTGGGTGTACTATTGGTGAAAAAACTAGAGCTGTCTCTAACCTGCTATGCTATTCTCTTATTCACACATTCGACGCTGCGTTCGTCAACGAGCTCGACGTCGAGACAGTCTTGTCAAAAATCCTAGCTGTTTTATTTGACATTAGGAATCGAGGCTGTGAGCGAGGTTGTGGGCGAGTTCGTCGCTGTTTTTCGTTAGAGAATACGAAGTTCATACATTAAACGTCAAAATCTCGACGCAGTGTAGTTCCAGCTCACGCCGCATTCGTCGCCGAGCACTACTGTCGTTTAAAGTCATGAATGTAGGATTAATATGGATTTGACAACGTTATAATACCTAATAGCAAGAACGAAAGGGATGGTCTTATGAAACTTTTTACTAGTGGAAGTGAAAAGGAACGATAATCGTCCGTCCTTATCACTGTGCCACTATTATTTGTGTGTGTGTGTATTAGATGCTAAATGTAAGTGCCAGACAAATGCGTTGAATACGTCACTAAGTGCCACACACACAAGTATCTTCTTAGTAGTAAGTGACTATGTCTATCCCTCTTAGTGGCACACTATGTGCGGCCCCTCGTAAAGTACATTAGTGAATACCATTTTTAGGCTCGACGCTGCCGCAGCACTGACACAGCGCTGAAAGCAAGGCGGTTTCCTTAGTGAATAACACTGCTTAAGTAATAAAAAAAATCTAAAAAGTTTAGTCAGCTTTTTTTGCTATGACATAATGAGAATATTATTATGTCATATAATTATCTTGACTCAATATACAACATATGTAAATTATACTAAAATCGGTTGACTAGAAAAAAGTAATCAAAGAAAAATGAGTGTTCGTTCTTTTTTTTACAATAGTACATTACTGCAGACGCCGGGAAAGATGGGCTTACCGGCTGAGTAGGTATGGACGGCCGAACGTATAGTGAGGCCGGACAGTGATACGAAGCTGGTAAGTCCATTTCACGGCGAGGCATGTATAGTGCTTTTCTCAAACATATGCAATGAAATAAAAAATACGTCAAAAAAAACAGAATTTAGCTGTTTAGCCTGTTCATGAAAACCGACGCCATGTTTTAAAAAAATATTACTCACCGGCCTAGGCCGTTAAATTCGTATGAAAATCCTTTACTATTATCTCGAGGTCATCCACCTGCAACGTCATACTTTAAAGCCTATTATGACGAATATAATGACAACATTTCATTGCATGTTTGAGAAAAAACTATAAAGTTTAGGGTGCTCAAATTTTGCACATTAATTACTGGTGTAGAGCCACACCAACCATAAAAATTACAAGATCAAATTCGTCGGGGGCTTCACTTAGCTTATCCTGGCACGCCCTTTGGGTATTACCATGGATCAGCCGCTTTCTTCGACACCACAAGTGGTGGAAATTAGCCGAAAGGTGTTTGCGTCTCTTCATTCTTTGAGACGTCTACAAAACGTTCTCCCATTTCAAACGAAAATTACGCTTGCGCAGTCTCTCTTGTTCCCACTTCTAGATTATGGGGATATTGCTTTCCTGGACCTGAGGGAGGAGCTGCTTGATAAGCTCGAACGTTTGCAGAATATGTGCATCAGATATATATTTTGACTTACGTAAATACGATCATGTTTCTCAATTTCGTTCTCAACTTGGCTGGCTTCCGATCCGCCGTCGCAGAGACGTAGATACATATCCTATCCTTGCTTTTAACGTACTTTTCAATCCTTCTTCGCCTCCTTACCTTTCTGAAAGATTTCTTTATTTAGCCGATGTCAGTAATCACCGCTTGCGTTCAAGTGCTAACCTCACTCTTGCTTTACCGTGTAATAAGTCGCGAACTTACTCTAGATCTTTTTTGGTGCGTGCTGTAAAATTGTAGAATGGGTTGCCGCTGTCCCTCAAACAGGCCCAATCTGTAACGTCACCCAAAAATGGTCTGAAGAAGTTGTGGCTCTCTGACATTTTGTGAAATGGTTGAATATTTTATTTATAGATAAATAGTAGGTATACATATGTACGAATTAAGCATAGTAGGTAATATACTATAATTACATTGGTATAATTCAAATCACGCACTGTAGGTACACGTTTGTTTGTCTATCTCTTGATTCATATAGTTCACTCTTTTGCTCAAGGGTTAACTGGAAGAGATCCCTTACAGGGATAAGTACGCCTTTGTACCTGTTTGAATTGTTGTGTATTTTTGTACCTGTTTTATTTTGTGTAGGTACAATAAAGAATTTACATACATACATACACTTTAAATATTCACCAATTTTTTATGTACTTAAGTCCTAAGTGGACGTGGCAGGCCTAGGCATAGGTGGCGGGACTAGGGTTTGCAATATTCGTCCAATTTTAATATTCGAATAATACGAATACTTCGATTTCCAGTATTCGAATATTCGAATTTTTCGAATAATACGAATATTATTGAAAAAATACCCAATGTTTCTATGGCGTCTAATTGCAAAATATATGACGTAAAATGAAAGTGCAAATAAGCCTAAGAGCCTAACCTAAGAGCTAGGAACGGTCCATGGCATTCTAGCTGGTCTAGAACTCTA
Source organism: Thaumatotibia leucotreta (assembly GCA_025490895.1). Lineage (NCBI taxonomy): Eukaryota > Metazoa > Arthropoda > Insecta > Lepidoptera > Tortricidae > Thaumatotibia > Thaumatotibia leucotreta. Next base: position 7,886 of record JALPQI010021406.1, read on the forward strand.
GATTCAGTGTAAGGAGTTAAAAATTGTTTCTCATATGGATTCAAATATGAGATACTTGATTTCTTTAATCATATTATCCATATCCATTTTTTGATCTGACATGTATGTATAAAATTGTAAATTGAAGTAGAACCAAGGTCAACAATAATTCGTTATGAAAAAATATACTAAAACGTTGCATGAAAAGATAACCATTAACAACCAAACAAGAGGGTTTTCAGTCTAAAATAAAAATGAAATTAAAACTTAGGTTGAATAATATTGTTATAGTCAATAATTAATACATGTAGCGTAATAGTACAAAATATTAGTTAGAAGTAACTTAATTTATCAAACATTTTATTAATAAAAAAGCTCCTTAATTGACTCGAGCAGTAAGTTCAACTTTATTCAAGGGACCAGGGGGGTTACCATGACGTGTTAATGCGATTCAGTTTAGGTCGAGAGAAAGGAACCAGGCTATACGCGTTGTATATCTCTGTCCCTTTCCCTGAACCTAAACTGAATCGCATTAGTACGTTATGGTAACCCCCCAGGGAACAAAAACTGTCCCGTTTTATAACGAGTCAAATCGGTTTTATTTGAATACTGGTATTTAATCATTATTTCTGAATCAAGCCAGAAACATATGACCGAGCTTTTAGGGTATTACAGTTCATACTAATTACCAAACAAGTGATCGGGGATCGGGTCGGTACATTAATACTAATTTACAATACCTTTGGTATGGATCTAGTTTTGAAAATATTAACTTATGGCAAGGTATACGATAAATCAAATAATATACTATAGGTCGTATAATTTTACAATCGCCTATTGCTCCCACTTATTACATTCGGTAGATATTATGGCTTCATATTGATATTTATAACATATATTATATGCTCTTTACTTATCCTGAACTACCTGTACGTACCTGGTGTTTGTTTGTTAACTTTTTAGGAATCTGTCAGAACTTTGCGTGCAGAAAATGCATTTGAACATTTAAAGCTCAGCATCACCTTTTAAGTACTCGTAAATCCACTAAATAACGAATATTTCAATTGATTTCATTGAATTTAACTTTGTTTTTACATATATATTAATGTTAATATGGGGATTTTATTGTAATTCTCCGCAAAATTTAATTATTTTCAAACAGTTTTTCACTATTCGAAATATTCGTTTTATTCGAATAATGACCGTTGTCAAATTCGAATAGTATTTAAGGCGAATAATTCGAATATTCGAATACTCGAATATTCGAATTGCAAACCCTAGGCGGGACGACCTAGACGCATTTCTTAACGACTGGCCAGTTACACGAATGATGATGAACTAATTACACGAAAAAAAATATTACATTCTACTTATTCTACCACTTTGTCGGCGTGATTGAATGCTCATTCTATCCCCACTCTACGATATTCGCGTTCGTACGCATTCGTTCGTGTGTGTGTGTGTGTGTGTGTGTGTGTGTGAGCATGTGTGTGCGTGTGTGTGTATGTGTAATTATATAGGACACTAAAAGTTATTTTCCAGTAGTTTTTCTATGTCTGAATAACTTTTTGTTTTTAACCATTCCGTCATTTTATTTTTGCATTCATGGGTGGTGGTGGAGTAAATGTCGATACTTTGGTTTATAACATTGTACAGTTTGGCCGATTGGGCTAACTGTTGCCTCCTTGCAAAAACCGTTTTAAATTTAGGGGGATTGAGTATTTTGGTACTTTTTCTTCTGCCAGACGCCAGTAATGGTTTGTAAGGGGTTTTTTTATGTGTTTTTATGACTATATGTAAAATATAAAGTTTTCTAATTGACAGTAAATCGCAGGTTTTATAAAGTTCTGTGGTAGGAAATCGTATTAGTATGTGTAATTAGTTTAGTGGTAACAGTTGGGAATTGTTAATTCGAATTGATCGGTCAATCCTCAATCCTCAATCGACAATCCGGATTGACGATTACTTTGTATGTAGGTACCTATACAAGGTAAGTAGGTACCTACACTTTACCTTACCTATCTAAAGTCCGTTTTATTTAGGCCATTTTTCGAATCTGGCCAAATGCGTTCAAAAGCGGCGTCTGAGTTTACCAAAGGTTCCGAAACATGTTTCCGACGGCAATATTAAAGGATGTCCTTTTTGGAACATTTTCGGGACATTGCTTGAAAAATTTGACATTAACCGATAGCGTTCATAATCAATATCTGAGGTGTCCAAAGGTTTCGAAACTTGTTTCCGAGGGAAATATTTAGAAATGTCCTTTTTTGGGACATTTCTCGAAATTACCCGATTGTGTTTAATATCTATATCTGTGGTAAGTAGAGATTTCTAAACATCTTTCCAACTGCAATATTGAAAAGTGTCCTGTTTTAGGACTCCTTTGATGACAGAACCATAGCGAGCATCCAAAAGTCCTAAGCCTGGGTCGTGTTTTATAAAGTTACAATTTACAATTTCGCTGTTTGCCTCTCTAACGCACCCACATATTGGCTAGAAAGAGAGGCAAACAGCGAAATTGTAAATTGTAACTTTATAAAACGCGACCCTGATGGTGATATTCTTTGAATTGAAAGTGACTTTTGAGTCCAGTAAGTAAGTTCCAAAAAAGACCTTTGAAAAGTAATCTTTGGGCCATATGATAAATCTAGATTGGCAATTGGTTTAATCCGGATTGAGGATTGATGCGTTAATTCCAATTGATTTAATCGGATTGACGCGAGAATTGATCAATTCTGATTGAACAATTCGGACTGACGCGTTAATTTTTACTTTTTATTGGTACAATTTTACGCGGATTGATATACTTGTGATTGATGCCAACACTGCTACCTACCTCTTGTTCTTCTTCTGAGTCGTAGCCTCATGTCCGAGGGACGTGACTCCTATGGGGTATTCTTCCCCAGGCGCGGATCCAGGGGGGGGCAATGGGGGCACTTGCCCCCCCTCACGCTGGACTTATGTATGGCTAGGTGGTGTTTGAAGTGTAAAATACTATCATATCATAGGGCAGTGCCCCCCCCTCAACGAAGTCCTGGATCCGCGCCTGTTCTTCCCGTAACTGCTCTCCAGGCCGTTCGATCTTCGGCCATATAAATGGTTGCCTGGAGTAAAGTTTGGGTTATATTCTTATATTACCTCTTGTACTCTATTGGAAATTATATCTACCTTGAGTTTAGTTTAAGAGAAATGAGACATTTACTGTACTACTGGCTGTGGAGTAGTCTGCAGCCGGACCACGCCCGTATTCACTTTATGTACTCACAATACCTGTGATTTTAAGATGTAATTCGATTTATTCAGTTTTAATTTAGTGTTATTTATAAGGTTTTTTATTTACCTATTTATTATGTAATTATTGTATTTATATCAAGGTGCCTGGTAACCTTAGAGTCGCCTATAATACGAACTGCCCGCCGCTGCATCCTATCGAGAGCATCGAGTAGGTATTGGGCGGACCCATCCCAAAGATGAGAGCAGTACTCCACGCAAGACCGAACTTGTGTCTTATAAAGAAGACCTGGTGCGTTGACTACAACCTGGTACCCAGTTGGATGGGAGGTCAGCAAAAGGTCCAGCAGAGAGGGCGTTTGTTCAGCTATGTCGGGTATCCTAGTGGGCTGATCCACTAACTGAACAAGATGATGGGTTAGAGCAAACGCGTGCGCGATTCTGCCAGCATGATTAATGGAGGGGGAACCCAACCAGGAATCGTGGTGGGCATTAAAGTCCCCCAAACATACTAATTCAGCAGCAGGAAATCGCGCTTGCGCCTCATCTGCTGCCCAACTCAGGTGGTCAAACAGTCGAGTTGTCTCAGCGTCTCCTGAATGGGGTCTGTATAGGCACATGTAAATACGGCATTGGAGGCCAAGGCTTACAAGAACCAGAAGAATGGGAAGAGAGGGATCCTGTAAGCAATGCAAACGTCGACAACACACATCAGAACGAACAAACAGACAGACCCCGGATTTCGCGAGGAAGTTATCCTCAAGCACGTAACCGGGGTACCGAAGGTAGGACGTATCCGCTGGACGTCTAATCTGTGTCTCCGTCAAGAAGAGCATGGCGGGTTTGGCCGTCTCGAGGTGTTGATGGACGGCGTTCAGATTCGAATGGAGTCCGCGGATATTGGCGAACTCAACCTGGAATAGGGTGGTGGGGGAGTGCACCGCCGTATGACCATTTATTTTCACTTGAAAATTGGAGGTTGAATTTACATTGTTTGAAATCTTTCTAAATATTGAGACATTCAAAAGCTCGAAATTCCAACATGGACCCTCATTGGGAAGTGGGAACGCACATAGCGAATTGTTGTTAGTGTACAGTCGACGTCAAAGATATTATTACAGTTTAGGTGTCAAAATAGTATTTTATACAACCCTTGTTTAAGAGAGGTCAAAAAAGGTGAGTGGCGTGGGTAACAGGCGAAGCCGAAAATTGTTATTAAAGACGCCACGAGCATTTTTTGACTCAGTTAAACAATGTTGCATACAATACTTTTTCTACGACCATACCACTTATTTTCAAATAAAATTTTAAATTTGAGAAATATTCTTAATCAAACATTTTTATTAATCATCAGAGCGGGCGGCAGACGTCAAATTTAAAAAAAAGCTCCTGTATGGTTTACGATTCATCAGAAATGACATTTAAAATTAAGTTATCAGCCATGTATTTCATTATTTTCATTACGTCTTGTATACACGAGGTGTCTCTTAACCCCTCGTATGCTTAGACACGGATCCGTGCGTGTGAATTTCAATCTATTGTTTTAATTGTCTGCAACTTTTTCAGTAACGTAATTTGACTGGAAGCATACGAGGGGTTAAAATCCAATAAAACCGGCCAAGAGTAGGGTTCCGTAGTTATTCAAAAACGGCTGCGCCGATTATGTTCGAAATAGTTTTAATTTAAAGTATTCTATAAGCCCACTATGTTTTTTTTTGGACCTGCGGATCAAAAGTTAGAGGCGGGATAATTTTTTTTTTCTTCTGGAGCGATTATCTCCGAAACTATCGACTTTAGAAAAAAACTTTCTTTCAAGACCCTTATTCTTTTTAAGATACCTATTCAAGGATACCATACACTATAGGATTACAGCAAATAAAAAAAAAATCATCTCCACTTCACCAGTTGGGGAGGTACCCGAAAAAGTGTTTTTTAGTTTTTATTGTACCACCTTGTTGCCATGATTACTGTGTATACCTGTACCAAATTGCAGATTTCTAGTAGTAACGGCCACTGAGCTATGCTGTGGACAGACGAACATGGCGAAACTATAAGGGTTCCGTTTTTGGCATTTTGGCTACGGAACCCTAAAAACGCACTGCGTGTATGCCCGAATGCGTTTATAGGGAATAAACAATATAGACTTATCTTGACATCTGTAAGGTAGGGGCTTATAGGTGTGTTCACGACTCTGTATCTAAATGACAAATAAAAGTATGGGAGTAGAAATAGCACACTGTGCATCAAGGCAGGTAAGTACGGAATTACTAACGAGAGTGTTAGAAGCCCGACGCCGTAAGGCGGAGGGCTTTTATGACTCGAGTTAGTAGTTCGCTTACCTACCGTGATGCATACAATGTTTTTCATCACACTTGCCGACAAAAAAATAAGTTTTAAGACATAATATTATTAAATGACGTACTGATATTTCCATTACTCCCTAGGGAATATCACTTTTCTATTACTCCCGCTACGCGCGCAAGCAATGGCGCGCTTAGACAGCAAGTGTGATGAAAAATATATTTACACAAACTTATTGCATTGACATTAAGATCGTGTAAATATATTTAAACCGTACAGTACTGAAACCGTCATTATATCTTTGACGTCGACTGTACAATTACACTTTTATCTGATCGTGTTTTGAGTTACTACAATTTTTCTAAGAGTTCATAAATACTCATGATTATTTTTCACAAAATAATTTATTATGACAATAAATAAAAATTATACAATGTTTAACAAATTCTATTAAGACCAGAAAAATCATTCGAAATTGTTTCGCAAAGAACACCTGTTACCTACTTTTAAAATTTGTATAAATTAATAAAACGGATATAATATGCATGAGTATACCGAAAACAAGTAGGTATGTGATAATGACAGTAGATCATCTAATGCATTAAGCAGGGGGGGGGTCGGGTGTAAGAGGGCAAGCCTAGTCGAGGCCATTCCTGCGCTGCGGGAACTGCTTCAGCTCCGCCTGTTCGACGCGCTGGGCCACGCCGGCTAGCTGCTCCGACGCTGCCGCGGCGGCCGCGCCGCAAGTCTCTGCTATCTCTTGAATGCCAAGCGAAACCTGCCACAATCACAATGACCATTGTCGTATACTAAATACAGGGTGGAAATTCTTTTTGGGTCAGTGAAGCCAGCATCAGATCCAGAGTAGCTATGCGAAAATGGTCTCAGGTCTTCCTTCGATTTTAAATTAATTAAGATTAACGTTTACAGATTTTGGAAAAAATATACAGGGTGCGAGAAAATGGTAATTTACATTATAACAAACTATATTTTGTTTGTTTGTTTATTGTTTATATTTTATATGTATATTTTGATATGTCTTGTCTTGTATGAACCGCTACATAATTATGATGCTTACTATACACGGTGCTACACGAACTAGCTAAAAGCCGAGCTTTGTAATGTATTAATATTTTTAAGGAAGTTTTTTTAAATCTAATTATGAATATGGGTTTCGGTAAATGACCTCATACGACAAATTATATTCGAAGTTTTTTATTTTTCATTGGTTAGCTAACCAACACTTACTTTAATTCCGTGACAATAGATATACAAATCCGGGTATGTTATTATTATTAACCAGTCGATGGGCAGCAGTATGCATAGGTAATTTTAGTGCAGCAGACTGCGATCTCCAATGCGCCTGTCAAGCGTGGGGATTATGGCATATACTCCACAATTTTAGCCTTCTGTCCTGGTCTGCCTAAAACGCGCTCTGACTAATTCGCGTTATGCCTAGATCAACCGAGAAATACCTAGTCGAAATAAGACTTATAGTACACCGAACGAAGGAAACTCAAGAGGGAAAAAACTCGTGTATAAGCGAATTTTGGCATAGTTGTTGGGAATGGTGTTTTAAACCACATACTAAAAGTACTGGTGGTTAAGGGTGGAGCTAACGGGGGAGAGGGGTGTAAAGGTCCTTATTTTTATTTTTTCGTAAATAACTCGTAAACCGTGGCTTATAGCAAAAAACGTTCTAGTACATAAGTAATCTACATTCAATTCTCTACAAAAAAGATACACACACATGTGTCCTCTGGGATCAATGTGTCATGAGATAAGAAAGCAAAAAGATGGACAATAAAGAAATAAACACATTTGTTGAAGTAGGTATGGCACATACAGGATACTCGCGAGCATTCTAAAAGATTTTAATGCTGAATTCCTGACCATATTTAGAGTCTTTAATGTTATACAAAACTTCCTTGATTCGGATGGCTTTCAGAGATAATCAACCTTTTTTTCGAAATAAGTCTTTCGAAATACTCGTGTATTTTGATTGCGTGCGTAAATTTTCTGTCTTTGTGAGAACTCTGCATAAATATGTATATAGTTCACGGACATGTTTATTTATACAAACGCACTGTGTGAGTGTGTGTGTGTTTTTGTAGGCTCTGATCGCCGTTGCCTTACCCCAGGGGTGGCGCTTGGGCAGCCGAGGCTGGCTTCGCCTTGCTCGGGACTCGGGAGCAAGCCGAGTCGCGCGTAAAGGGTCTAGCAGGCTAACCTAAGAAGGTTGGCCCCCGCAGAGGATTTGGTTGTAATTTGAGGTGCAGTAGTGGCAGGCCCTAAGAACACTATATGCGTAATATCAGCCCTCGAACTTCTTTTGTTTTAGACTTATTCACAAAAATGTCAAAAAATCATGGTAATTTTTAAACTGTGATATTAACTAAACCAAGTAACCGAGAGTAACCAAATAAATTCAAAATTAAAGAGCGTGAAATGGGGTTCATAATGCATATTTTTAAAGATATTCATATCTTTAAACTTGGATGAAAAAAAAAAAATTTTTTTTTTCGGTTATATTTTTTGCCACTTCTCGCAGAGGCACAACTACCAAAAAAATTACTTAATAAGCCACAACTCACAACTACCTATACATTTAAAAAGATTTTGAAAAATCATGGTGCGTCATGTCAAAAAAAAAAAATTACGAACGTATGTCTACTACAACATCATATCAATAGAATAGTAGCGGCAAATGAAGAGGAGAGGAGTCCGAGTTGACAATAATTGCAAAAGTATGTTGTTGTGTATCTTTATAATCCAAAAACATAAATATAATTGTAAAAAAACTTAACTTACATTAAGTACTTGTATTGTTTTAGATGAAGGTTATAAAGTCGAAAATATTTGGGCTCAACATACCCGTACAAATGTGCAAGGAACTTTTTGTAAAATCCTTGCCTAACGTTGGAATTTCCCTTTCGGGTGAAAATATTTCCCTTAAAAAGAAATGTGAATATTGTGGAATTGAAGATAGTTATATTTGGGACGATGAAGAGTATGATTTTGTAAATATTTTACAAAAAGTTCCTTGCACATTTGTACGGGTATGTTGAGCCCAAATATTTTCGACTTTATAAGAAGAATTGTATTGTTCTGATTGCTCTACTGAATTATTTGTTAAAATGGAATAGTAATAAAAATGATTTATCAATGATTGTCGTGTTCTTGTACAGATAGTGCGAAAACATACGTTCGTAAATGTTTTTTTTTTGACATGACGCACCATGATTTTTCAAAATCTTTTTAAATGTATACGTAGTTGTGAGTTGTGGCTTATTAAGTAATTTTTTTGGTAGTTGTGCCTCTGCGAGAAGTGGCAAAAAATATAACCGAAAAAAAAATTTTTTTTTTTTTCATCCAAGTTTAAAGATATGAATATCTTTAAAAATATGCATTATGAACCCCATTTCACGCTCTTTAATTTTGAATTTATTTGGTTACTCTCGGTTACTTGGTTTAGTTAATATCACAGTTTAAAAATTACCATGATTTTTTGACATTTTTGTGAATAAGTCTAAAACAAAAGAAGTTCGAGGGCTGATATTACGCATATAGTGTTCTTAGGGCCTGCCACTACTGCACCTCAAATTACAACCAAATCCCCTGCGGGGGCCAATCTTCTTAGGTTAGCCTGCTAGACCCTTTAAACCGCCGCGAGCTCCGTTAATATACAGGGTGTTTTTTTTTCGACCGTTCAAATTCTACGTAGTGAATGTGTAGGTCATACTCACCAACTTTTACTATGGGGACAACGTCGAAATCGCGAAAAAAAAATCGGCTGTTTCATACAAATTGGCGGCATTACGCCGGCCGAAATGTATGAAACAGCTGATTTTTTTTTCGCGATTTCCACTTTGTCCCCATAGTAAAAGTTGGTCAGTATGACCTACACATTCACTACGTAGAATTTGAACGGTCGAAAAAAAAACACCCTGTATGTACATATTGATGTGGATTTCTTTCAGAAAACATGACGAATTATTATAATGAAGACGAAAAAGTATATGTAGATGCTGTTCTGCTAGGGTAGGCAGTGCCTGTTTGCCTATATGGAGTGCACGCCACTGAATATAGTTGATCATGTATTTTAATCAGGCTTATTCGTGTTGTTAGTAACTGACGATTTGTAGTCCGGTGCAAAACTGAGTCAAGTCAAATACCTGAACAAATTTGTTGTTAAGTCAATTTTTGTAGCGGATATAATTCTGCTATAACTTGAAAATGCTTTATGGATAGGTACTAATGTCATAAATCACATTTTAAACAGCATAATAATGTTCTATTTTATTTAACTAATTGCTTTAGGTACCTACCTGCTTAACTAATTGCTTTACGCATTACCCAAAGAGGTACAAAACGGTTACGTCACTGATAATGATAACAAACTATACAAAGCATATTAAAACACAAATTAAGTCATTTTTTGAAGTCTAGTGACCATAGTTACATTTTATAGCGGGTATTGTACGATCGACGACAGGGATATGCTGAGCTGCTCACCAAATACTGACGGCGACCGTACTCTCACTCGCATATTTCTATTTATTCACGGGTTGTAATTAGAGATGTGCCGCGGAGGATGTTCTCGTTCTCGGAAATTCCTTCTCTTGAGAATTTCCGGACTTTCTCGGGAATGTTCTCCTAGACGAGAAAGTGCGAGAAAGTTAAATTTTTTTTGCTAACATTAAAAAAAATACTCATAGCCTACTTTCTCATGAAATAAACGGGTACCATTATTATTTAAATGCATGGAGAACACTTTTTCTTAAATAAATAGCTATTTAAAGTTAGTCCTGGGTATTTTTGATTGTATTAATGCAACGTGCAACTCGTTCAAGATATTTACCATGTTTTCAATAACACTTTAGACAGTAATTAACATTCTAATCTTATCTTGCACGTGCAAAGCTACCTGCACCATCGGGGTGTTTTAGAATTTTTTATAACAATGTAACCCTTTGACCACACGTGTGA
>JALPQI010021407.1:0-24234 GCA_025490895.1 Thaumatotibia leucotreta
TACGATGCGAAATGAAATGCTCCCTACAGTGGTCTCGAAATCCCGCGCCAGCAAGCAGGCGGACTGCTTCCTTCTGTGCTATCAGGACTCTGTCAGCATCAGTTGAGTTTCCCCAGATAAGTGTGCCGTATGCCATGACAGAGTGGAAGTGAGCAAAGTACACCTGCTTTAAGGCTTCGCCTGAGACGAGAGGTTTCAATTTTCGCATCATATATATAGCACTACCCAGCCTGTTACAAACACTGTCGACCTGGCACTTCCAATTTAGGTGGGAGTCAACCATAAACCCAAGGAACCTAGAATCGTCGCTCAATGGCATTGGACAGTTATTCATACATGTGGGCAGTGGAACCCTACGACCAGAAAATAACATTATATGGGATTTGGAACAGTTCAACAGAAGCCCATTTGCTGAAAACCAGGTTAGTAACTGCTCACACGCTTTGTTAATCTTCAGGCTTAGTTGGTCGTAAGATTTGGCACTAACCAGCACAGTCGTGTCATCCGCAAACAAAACAGAAAAACCAGCTTCAATATTTGACGGCAGGTCATTTATGAAAAGCAAAAATAGCGTATTGCCGAGAGCAGAACCCTGAGGAATGCCAATATTTACGCTGCCAGAATCTGATTGTAGCATTTTCCCGTCAGTTTCTAGCTTCACTATTTGTGTCCGGCCCGACAAAAATGACGCAAATAGTTTATGGGCGTTATTGTGTATGCCATAAAAAGATAACTTGTTGAGAAGTAACGCGTGACTAATAACGTCAAAGGCCCTTGACAAGTCACAGAATATTCCAGCCATCTTGCACCTGTCGTCCAACCCCGTCACGATACAATCGAACACCCTGTGCGCGGCAGTGGTAGTAGACATTTTCTGTCTGTACGCGAATTGATTGACAGTAAGCAGGTTGCTCGATTCCAGGTGACTCATTAGGTGGGACGACAAAATCGATTCAACTATTTTGGATATAGTCGGTACTATGTTAATAGGCCTATAGTTGTTGACGTCGCACTTGTCCCCTTTACCCTTAAAAAACTGGACACACCCTGGCACTTTTTAAAATGTCAGGGTATGTACCAGTTTCAAATATTAGGTTTACCAGTACAACAAGTACGTCACCAATCACCGGCCATATCCAAAAAAGAATATTCGGTGAGATGTCAAAAGCGTCCACGGTCGCGCGTTTCTTCATCATGTTGTGTAAAATCTTGCCCAAAAGATCGCGAGTGACAACTGGCAAGGAGAAAATGGGAGCATCGGATGTTTCCAGGTGCTTATGTAGATACAGTGTAGATTTTGACAAGTCGTTTTTTATTGCATGTCGCGACGCCACTCCTAAAAAATGCGAATTAAAAATTATATTCATATATAGACATTGTTTAGTACAAAATCACTTACAGCCCTCATAAGGTCGCCCACAACACCGTCCCATGTCCCGTTTGGTAGCCTTCGTCCGAAAGTTCCTATTTTTGGACTTATTATCTCGTAGTCGAAATCCATTGACTGTAATAAAAAACAGGTTAAAAATTCTGCAGTTGACCTGAGGCCTATTTCTCGAAAGCTTGTAACTTGTCATACAAGTGGAAGTCCTTACCTAATTAATAGTGTTAAAAAGAGACTTCCACTTCTATTACAAGTTACAAGCTTTCGAGAAACGGGCCCCTGATATTAAAATATTTATTTCCATGTCTATCGATTGTGTATTACACATTAAATAAAACATCTTGTTGTAAACCTACACAAAAAAATTTTAATATCTGTAAGTGCGAATTAAATTCCTTCCTTCATAACCAGTTACGTAACGTCGGTTTCGTACGCGGCTACGGCGATAGAATCGAACAAGCTAGAGAGTTTTAATGCTAGTAACACTCGTAATAATTAAAAAAAACAGATTATTTATTATTTGTGTCAAGTTACATGTTCATATTGTTCATCCTTACTTCAGACAGCTTTTGTATCAGATCAATACAATATCCCTCGTATATTGGCTGCCCGTCTTCATTAAACATCGGCTCTCCAGTGCTAGGGTCTAGTTTCGGCATTGTCCAGGGTACCGCCTGGAAATTATATCTATTATTATTTATTTATTTACTGTATTCCAATAAGTTTCACTGCATAACAGTATAAACCAAGTCACTGCGAATAAAAAAATTACATAGGTATCAAATAAAAACAACTTAAAACTAGCTTGATTTAGGCGACGTAACGACGTGGCCCTGTTGCGTCGTCTGATCTGGCGTAGGATTCGGCAGATTGCCTCGGAACTGCCGAAACACGACGCCCTTCGGCCAGAAGTCGGCACTCGCCATGGTGTCCTCGATGGTGACCGCGACTGCTATACCCTCAGCGAGTAAACCGTCTTGAAGATAAATAAATAAAGATCTTGGGACATTTTACACAAATCGACCCAAGATAAGCTCAATTGGTGCTTGAAATGTGGGTACCAAGCGACGATATACACCGTGTTTTTATTGATTTCCGTTAAATTGGACAGGTTACTTGGGACATTAATAGAAGTCGCCTGGTATATGGGCTTTTATTAATTTCGTAATTTTTTTTTGTTTTCATACATAATAATTGCATTGGCAAGTGTGAGAGAACCTTAAGAATAACATCTCAGGCGACTGACGGCTGCTAACGGCACATGTCAAAATAAGTAACATTAGGATGTAATAAAGGTTGCAATACATTTGTTCAGTCATTAAACTTATTTTTTTAATAACTCAATAGCAGTATCGGTTAAGACACTAGTTTCTTAGAGAAATTGATTATTTTTTACCTAAATAAGCTTGCCTTATATTTAACGGAAATCAATAAAAACACGGTGTATGTAGATCTAATACATCGATACTTAAATACGCAGACAGCCACGACCAAGGAACAAACATTAGTGATAAATAAATACATAAATAATGCCCTCGTTGGGATTCCAACCCAGAACCTCCAGCTTCGTAGGCAGGTTCCCAACTAGGCTACGAAGGCTGACAATCGAGTCTTTATTATGCTAACTACTTACCAACGTGGTCGTATGCTTATCTGTCAGCATAATAAAAAAAATCTTACCGGTGCAGTTCCAATTCTGAAGAAGTGCCGTAAAGGCTCCAAGGTCACCCCCGGGAGCAACTTATACTCTTCATCAGCAGACCAGATGGCTGCGTGCTGGAGGCCTACTTCTGGCTTCAGGGTCGATAGGATGAAGCGAGACCGGAGGAAGATACCAGATCTAAAAAAGTATAGATACACGTTGCAGAACATTCTAGAATTTACCTAAAATTACTGGAATTTTCATGAGGAATTTTTCATCCAAGTTGCAATTGAGAACATTATCTTTCAGTTTAAGAATTATTAGTTACTAGCGACCCGCCCCGGCTTCGCACGGGTACTATACCAACATAAAAACCTTCCTCTTGAATTACTCTACCTATTTAAAAAAATCTCATCAAAATCCGTTGCGTAGTTTTAAAGATATAAGCGTACAAAGGGACATAGGGACAGAAAAAGTGACTTTATTTTATACTATGTAGTGATAGTGATTACCAGAAACTGGTAATATTTCTTCCCAGGAACAGAAGTCCCGGGGGCAAGAATAAAAAAAATCTAGGGACTTCCATTAGATATTATTTTATCGATTACTTATTCTTTCTTACGACAAAAGTAACGTTATGACTTCGGGATAAATTTATATAATAGAGGCTTAGTTGTGAAGCAGTCGAAAATTAAGCTCACTTTGGATGGAAATTGATCAAATATGAAAACATAGTTAGATGTTAAAGTGAAGGCCTGAGAGTACATGTCGTCCAAATCCCTTTTACGTTCGACACGCCGCTGCCCGCCATGCCTGGATGCTTAGCCAAGTTGCCAAGCGCTAACGCTTAGTAGCGTATCGTAGTTTTCCTTCTCTCTTTCATATTAGTGTGATAAAGACAGTTAGCTGCATTTAATTTGTGATTGACGATTAAGCGTTAGCGATTTGGCCATGTGGTGACGGCAGTAAGAATACATTTGTCACCACCCTAACTCCTCCTTCGGGTGTCGTAAGAGTCGACTAAGGGATTGAAGTGTCACTGATCATTAATTGACAAAATATTGATGATGGGCAGCAGCGTCATCATAGTGGACACATTACTGCGATCGCCAATCCGCTTGCCCAGCGTGGCGGTTATGGGCATTTACCTCCTAATACGCATAGTTAATAGGAGAGGCCTACGTCCAGCAGTGCACTAACATAGGCTGATGATGATAGTCGTACACCAACATATTTCAGGTTCCAGAACCTACCTTTCAGCATCCCAAAAGAACAGGCTCTCATTAGAAACCCCCAAATCCTCAGCCAGCTGATGAAACACCTTGGATCTGGTGCCGTTCTCCGCTACCACGTTATCGCAGTCAATCCTGGCTGTGAACTGCTCGTCATCAAGCTTGGAGTAGGTTTCGGCCAGGAGTTGGAGCAATGCTGTGAGGATTGGCTGCTTTCGCTGGACAAAGAACAGGTTCTGTTTTTGTAAGGTTTTAATTTGTCACTGTACAGATGGTAAGCAATTTTTTTTCCATCACACATTGTACATGCGTGCGTCGTGGAAGTTACAAAATATGTGAAATCCCCCGGGAAGTTATACAAATATTAGTACGTTATTTAATGTTTTTAATACGTCTCAAAACTAATTTTATTGCTCTTGTGATGAAAAACATTGTATCTATCACGGTCCGTAGGCAGATTACAAGCTCGATTCACTAAAAGCCCTCCGCCCAACCCAAACAGGTAAACATAGCGCAAGCGCAAACACTGCGACGATACAATTAACTGCAGTACTGTAGTTCCGCCGTCCGCCGCTAGATGGCCCCGTGGTCGAGATAGATCGCGCTATCATTTGTCCGAATCATTTTTAATATAAGAATTGGTTACACTGTTCAGCCTACTGTTGATCGTGAGTACCGTGACTTCATACACTACAGTTAATAATAATAAATATCTTGGGACATCTTACACAAATCAACCTAGTCCCACGGTGAGCTCAATTAAGGCTTGTGATGTGGGTACCAGGCGACGATATATATAATTGATAGATACATAATATATTGATACTTAAATACATACACAACCATGACCAAGGAACAAATATTTGTGATAGATAAATACACAAATAATGCCCTCGCCGGGATTCGAACCCAGAACCTCCAGCTTCGAAGGCAGAGTCACTACCAACTAGGCTACGGAGGCTGACAAGAGTTGATTGAGCTGAGTTTATACCGTACCTCGAAATCCTGCGAACAGCTACAAGCCTCCTTCTGCCCCATGATCTTGCAGCATTCCATGGAATCCACGCGCAGCACCATCGCCGGTTTCACCGGCTGCAGGTCCAAGGTCTCGGAGTAGTCCGTCAGCACGAGGTTCCAGCGGTAATCGCGGCGGACCAGTTTCTCTTTAACAGCCTGGTGAAGACGAGATTTGCATTGTAAAGCGTGCCAGAGCATTTAGTATCAAAAAAATTGTACATTTGACACACGTCTTTGACATTGATAAAAAATAGTACGCTGGTAAAGTCAATGATGCTGAGCAAGATCCACCACGTTTCCCAAAATGTCCCAGGAAGTTTATATGGACATTTCATTTTCTGTTACCAGATTCCTATACAGTTTTTGGTAACAAAAAAGGAACTTTTCATACAAACATTTTCTGATATTTTGGGAAATGTGGTATAATGTTCAGTATCATTGACACTACCAGCCAACTATTTTTTTATCAATGTCAAAGACGTGTGTCAAATGTACAAACTTTTACTATGCGATTCAGTTTAGGTTCAGGGAAGGGGATGGATCTATAACAAATTCATATATACATATATAGCTACTAAATAGAAAACAAACCATGTGTCAAATACACATAAAGATGCCCTCAACTCAGCCTTACCGGGATTTGAATCCGGGTCTTCCAGCTTTGCAGACAGAGCCCTAACTAGGCTATGCATGCTGACAAACCTGTATAACGTTTCCTAAAGAAGAACGCATTTACCCTTTTGTAAGTGTCAGTAACAAACGCTGCGCTCCCCACCAAGGCAAAGAAGCTGGGTTCAGGCCGCATCGTCTTCAATGCTCGAGCGGAGTCCCTCGTAAGGCCAGCGTGTACCCAAACGCGAACATTAGACTCGCCTAGCAGCTCGTATAGGGTCCGATCCACATCTGAGAATAATAAAAGACGTTATTTAAAAGAAACTGGACATATCAATATATTTGAACCGTTAAACTCACGTATATTTAGTCGCTACTCGCGACATGTTTCACGGTTGAGAGGCGAGTCGCCTGGCGTAAATGTCGGCTTAGTGCTTGATAATGGAGACCAGGAGAGAGTAGTAACTAAATATACGTGAGTCTATAGTTGTTTAATATACAAGGGGGCAAAGTTGTTGTTTAACTGTCGTGCCAATATTGAGACCTGAGCTAGCGAAAGATTCTAAAATTGAGCCACGAGCGTAGCGAGTGGTTCAAAAAGTGGAATCTTGAGCATTCCGAAGGTCTCTAGGCACGAGAGTTAAACAAATTTTGCCGCCAAGTGTAATACAAGTTTTTTCCCCTCAATATCGCGAGGAAATATGATTACAGAATGTAAATTAACTTAAAAAAACACACCAATGAGAATTTAACAATTTATCATGTGAGCTCCGATTGCGCATGTTTAATACGGTCATACGGATCCACTTATACTAGGCAGCAGTAGGCCATAGGAATCGTAGAGTAGAGTTACTCCAGGTACTTAAATATAGCCAATGGCTTACAGAGTCACCAATGCTCAATTTAACATGTGAGCTCCGATTGCGCATGTTTACTACGGTCTTACAGATCCACAAAAAATCGGACTAGTGGTTCACCAGCGTCGCTCGCGAGTCGTTCGGCTGCGTCCCATGGCGACCATGATAGGTCCACGATGATTGAAATTAATTATGATACTAAAACCAGCCTAATACGCCATACACCAAATTTTACGTTCTAAAACCTACCTTTCAGCATCCAAAAAGATCAGGCCCGTTAGAAACTCCAAATCCTCAGCCAGCTGATGAAACCCCTTGGATCTGGTGCCGCTCTCCGCCTCCTTGCTTATCAGTCAATCTTAGCTGTTAACTGCTAGTCGACAAGTTTGGATTAGGTTTCCCCACTTACCAGTTTCAGTGTCCATCAACAAAGCAGCATCAGTAGCGTTCCTAGACTCCAGATAGTCGTCTAAAGCCCTCACTAGCTGCTGTGACCCTAACTGCGTGCGAACGAGTGGTACGCCAGCGTCGCTCGCGAGTCGTTCGGCGGCGTCCCATGGCGACCATGATAGGTCCACGATGATTGAAACAACTTATGATAGGTACTAAAACCAGCATAATACGCCATACACAAAATTTTACTTTCTAAAACCTACCTTTCAGCATCCAAAAAGGCCCGTTAGAAACGCCCAAATCCTCAGCCAGCTGATGAAACACCTAGGATCTGGTGCCGCTCTCCGCCTCCTTGCTTATCAGTCAATCGTAGCTGTGAACTGCTCGTCGTCAAGTTTGGAGTAGGTTTCCTCATTGTCGTTGTCCATACGCATAGGCCAAGGAGAGGCGTTGTCCAAATGTCCAGCGTAGACTGATATAGACTGATGATGAATGAATGAATAAAACACCACAAATCCTTACCAGTCTCGGTATCCATCAACAGAGCAGCATCAGTAGCGTTCCTAGACTCCAGATAGTCGTCTAAAGCCCTCACTAGCTGCTGCGACCCTAACTGCGTGCGAACGAGTGGTACGCCAGCGTCGCTCACGAGTCGTTCGGCTGCGTCCCATGGCGACCATGATAGATCCACTATTAATGAAACTACATATATTACGTTCCAGACCCTACCTTTCAGCATCCAAAAAGAACAGGCCCGTTAGAAACCCAAAAATTCTCAGCTAGCTGATGAAACCCCTTGGATCTGGTGCCGTTCTCCGCCTCCTTGCTTATCAGTCAATCTTAGCTGTGAACTGCTCGTCGTCAAGTTTGGAGTAGGTTTCCTCATTGTCGTTGTCCATACGCATAGGCCAAGGAGAGGCGTTGTCCAAATGTCCAGCGTAGACTGATATAGACTGATGATGAATGAATGAATAAAACACCACAAATCCTTACCAGTCTCGGTATCCATCAACAGCGCAGCATCAGTAGCGTTCCTAGACTCCAGATAGTAGTCTAAAGCCCTCACTAGCTGCTGCGACCCTAACTGCGTACGCACGAGTGGTACGCCAGCGTCGCTCGCGAGTCGTTCGGCTGCGTCCCATGGTGACCATGATAGATCCACTATTATTGAAACTACATAATATTATTACGTTCCATACCCTACCTTTCAGCATCCAAAAAGTACAGGCCCGTTAGAAACCCCTAAATCCTCAGCCAACTGATGAAACACCTTGGATCTGGTGCCGCTCTCCGCCTCCTTGCTTATCAGTCAATCCTAGCTGTGAACTGCTCGTCGTCAAATTTGGATTAGGTTTCCCCACTTACCAGTTTCAGTGTCCATCAACAAAGCAGCATCAGTAGCGTTCCTAGACTCCAGGTAGTCGTCTAAAGCCCTCACTAGCTGCTGCGACCCTAACTGCGTGCGAACGAGTGGTACGCCAGCGTCGCTCGCGAGTCGTTCGGCTGCGTCCCATGGCGACCATGATAGATCCACGATGATTGAAACGCCGGCGGATAGAGCGGAGCATACTGTAATTTTGGAAAGGGTTAGTGAAGCTTGTTCACAACTGTTTGAACTACGAAACAAGTTTCTAACCTCTACGTGAGCATTTGTGTCAGTGCACATGTCAGGTCGCAAACCGATAATCGCTGGGGCAAGCGTGTTCTGGAGTGGAGACCGCGTCTTGGTAAACGTAACGTGGGACGCCCTCCGGCTAGATGGCGGGATGATTTGCATAAGGGGGCTGGCAGAAACTGAATGCATAAAGCAGCAGACCGAGCTCTGTGGCGTACCTTGGGGGAGGCCTTCGTCCAGCAGTGGACTGCAACAGGCTGATGATGACGATGATGACATGTCAGGTCACGGTGTTTAAAATGTACTTTATTAACTAATAAGGTCTATTTTAAAAGGCGTAACAAGACACTTTTCATGTGCACTGACACATTTATTTTTATTTTCATAACTTTGAATTTATTGGTCAATTTTGGGTTATTTCTACCGAGAATCACAATCTCTTTCGATCCCAATGGGAACAAATGTTCCATAGATTTCTTTCCTGTTTCGTAACCATTTTCCATACACTTTGTGTGGCGGTAACAAAGGAGTATATCCGGAAAATAAATTGAACTTTCAATAACTAGTCAACTCAAAGTCAAACTATTCTTTATTCAAGTAAGCTTATTAATAAGCGTTTTCGAATCGTCTGACACGATATCAAGAGAAAAAAAATGTACCACCGGTTCTAACCCTACCCCACTGTTCTGAGAAGAACCAGTAAGAAACTCGGGGGGACTACTCATCGAAAGTGTGAGTAGAGTTGCTGCCGCGTTGGCGAGGACATGTTATAATTATAATGTGCGAAGATCTTTAAAGAAGTTTACAATGAATTGAAGAAGAATTTTGATAAGGCTCAAAGTCACCCAAAGGGCAATGGAGAGGGCTATGCTAGGAGCCTCTCTGTGGGATCGGATTAGAAAAGAGACCATCCGCAGCAGAACCAGAGTAACCGATATAGCTCTCCGAATCGCTAAACTGAAGTGGCAGTGGGCGGGGCACATTGCGCGTAGAACCGATAGCCGTTGGGACGGGAAGGTTCTCGAGTGGCGGCCGCGTACAGGAAAGCGCAGCGAGGGTAGGCCCCCCACAAGGTAGACTGATGACCTAGTGAAGGTCGCAGGAGTCCGCTGGATGCAGGTGGCACAGGACCGGTCATTGTGGCAATCTTTGGGGCCTATGTTCAGCAGTGGACGTCTTTCGGCTGATGTGATAATGATAATGACTAGTAAGACTTACGTTGCCTGTAACTCTCGTCTTCGTTCTCTCTGTCCAGCGGGACGACTGCCTCGCTCACCCTCAGGTCCGGTTGGTTTTCCTCAGTAAACTTTAGAGCTCGACCAATAAGTTGCGGCAATTCTTGTTCGTGCGACTCTGTTATGAATACTGAAAGAAACGTTTGCAATAATACAAGCTTTATACTAACATGGTAATTTAGAAGGAGCGGAATTTTTATAGGGATTCACCAAACTATTTTATCGACTTATCGATGTTAAAGATTATTCTGTAACATTTGGCCTCTTAGATAAGTAAATAAATCATGACAGCGTCACATAACTATTTATAATATTTTCTTGTCGAAACGTTAACAAAAATTTTGCCATTTTATTAGGTTTCTACGTTTTTTATTAACGTATGTAACGGTTTCAAAGAGTCGTAGAATCGATTCGTCGAATTTTTAACGTAAGTACGAATTTATAAGTACAAAATATGGACATAATATGTTCCTAATGTAATCACCATATTTTTATAAATGTCAACGATGTAAGCGCCATTTGTATTGTACGGCTCATAAGCAATTCGGTTTCAATATATTGATTTAAACTGTCACGATTATCACTCATATTTTAAAGACAAACGGGTCTTAATCGCGTAAACTTACGTTTAAAATATAATTCGGTTTCAATTTGCGAGTTACACTAAATTACGAAATCCACTTTTGATGTTTTTCATTAAATTATTAACGTAACTCCAAATATTTCGTAAAATATTTAACGTAAGCACCAGCCATTTCCTGAACTACAACTGTGGTCGCAGTTAGTAACTGTGCGTCAAATAGACCTCTCAAAAATAAAACAAATAAGATAAACATCATATCAATAGGAAAATTAACTAAAAAGTTACAACATTCTTTATAAATGTCAAATTCGGTTTTGGGCCCTCCTGAAAAATCGTCGTTTGGTGGTTACATTAATTCATATTACAACTGACGATATACGCAATTTTATCCGTTTTCATAGCTTTATTTCATATGATATTTATGTCACTTTAAGCTTTCATAAGTGATAGAGTTTGTGAGCACATGCAATGTCAATATAAAAGTGTTGACGCCAGATTTATTTTAGTATCGAAATGTAAGTTACTTATAAAAGAGGTCAAATGCTTTAGAATAATCTTTTAAGTTAATTTAATAATGAGCTATTCCGTAACATCAATAAGTCGATAAAATAGTTTAGTCAATCCCCTTGACAATTAGATTTTCGCTATGAAAATTCCGCTTCTTGGTCATTTACAGCA
Organism: Thaumatotibia leucotreta; assembly: GCA_025490895.1. Taxonomy (NCBI): domain Eukaryota; kingdom Metazoa; phylum Arthropoda; class Insecta; order Lepidoptera; family Tortricidae; genus Thaumatotibia; species Thaumatotibia leucotreta. The sequence continues at coordinate 11,249 of JALPQI010021407.1, forward strand.
TTTTATAATTTAAAACGGGATGAATTTATGATAAAAACTCAAATCAAATCATTTATTAACAAAATATTTTGATTTGTGTTTTTATTTAAAATGGTCAAATGCGCGTAGCTTTGTAAGTATTGCATATACCCGAGAAAATTGACTGGTGGTTGTTAAGACCAAGTGGCCGAGCGGTACAGGCATCAGCCGCGAAATCTGAGTACGTGGGTTCGATTCCCACCCCGGACTTCGGTGATATTTATTGGTCGTTTTTTCTTTGATATATGACATCCAATATTTATAATTTAGAACAGGATATTTATCGTGTAAATTGAAATTATATACTATTTGTTATTTATTTTAAACAATACCTAAGTACTTACTGAATCTCAAACTTAGCTCCGAAGCCACGCATCCCAAATTAAAAATAAAAATAGCCAAAAATAAACAGCAAACATCCATTTTAAAATCTACAAGAACCGCAAGAGCCACAGGTTTTTACTTTATTCAACAATATCGCCGAAATATATTCCTGCAGTAAGTAAGGTATAAACAAAGTTAATAAAACATAAAATATTATGCGAAGTTTATCAAACATTATAATATTTAATACGCCATATTCAATTTACACTGGCTGAACAAAATAAAAAAAGTCTACTTCTGAACGCATCAACTTTTTTACACAAAATGAAGAATACTACTTTATGACAAGACTGTATGATTTAGCGCTTTCGCCTGTCCGCAAGAAAAAAAAATCATCTACGCGCGTTTGCTGAATTCGATTTTAAAACAAAAGACGACGTCATCAAATGTGATTTGAACTTGAAATGGTGAAATGGCGGCATAATTTAACCGGCATAATCAGTTATTATCTTGAATATTTCATTAGTTCGAAGACGAAATAATGCTTAGACAATACCTGTCATGTTATTATTGAAAGTGATTTACTGTTTACTTTAGGACAGTTGTGTGCAAAAGCTTTAAGCAATTTATTCGGCTCCCATTTTAAATCTGCTCTAGATCGGACAAAATTGCGTCATCGTTCGCAATAATGGGGACATGACACCAAATTTGACTGAATGAATAATTAAACGAATAATTTCTTGAAATTTGACTTCGAAGCTTTGAGAGATCTATTCACACAGGTTTTCATAGTTTACCGGTGTCAAAAGGGTAATTTACTGAAAATGATTAAATGAATAATTATTTAATCAACTTTGGAGTCATGTCCATATTATTTCGAGCAATGACGCACATTTATCCGATCACTGACTATGACAAATGGTCAAAAGGTGGCACCTCAGTACAAATTTGAATGTCAAATTTGAATCAAATTATTTATTAACTAAATATTTTGTTTTGTTTTTCCCCAGTAGTCACACTACTTAATTCTATATCAATTATAAATATTAGATGTCATATACCAAAGAAAAACGACCAAAATCACCTAACATCCGCGGTGAGGATCGAACCCACGTCTCAGCGTTCGTGGCTGATGCCTGTACCTTGAAATATCTATAACTCTCAGTCCTAATAAATGTCAGCCTAATAACCACTACTAATAACTAACGCGACTCACTTTAGGACCGAATCTGAATCGTGATGCATCAGTTCCATAGAATAACTGTCAAAAACAAACAAGCAGAACATAAATAGGTACCATTAAGAGATCAGCAGGCTATCCGTCCCTCTTTTGTGAATATAGCTGGTGAAGGACGGGAGATCTATCTCGCGGCGAGATACTGTCGCGCCAATCATGTGCTAAGCATACATGGTAGCCCCCTGATCCTAAAACACTTTTCGCTCGACTGTACTCATTTAATATTAACGTAACAAGCTCGCCACAAGCAGTCGAAGGGTTTAACCTAACAATGAGTGTGGGAGCGACCAGCTGCCCGCTGCACGCGAGGGTTAAGAGGATATAAGACGGGAGCATATTTTCAGATTTAAGTTATGTAAGCATATAAGGACCGGAGGACCGATAACCGGTGGGGTCGGCGTGTTCTCGAGTGGCGACCACGCACTGGACGGCGCAGCGTGGGAAGGCCCCCCACAAGATGGAGCGACGACCTGGTAAAGGTTGCGGGTGTCCAATGGATGCGGACAGCTCACAACCGATCTTTATGGAACTCTCTGGGGGAGGCCTATGTCCAGCAGTGGACGTCAATTGGCTGATGATATTTGTTAGTTAGTTAAGTTTATTGTAAGTGTAAGAAAAATTGTTATGTAATTTGGAAATGTAACGTTAATAATTTAAATAAAATTGTTCATTGTCAGTGACTGATTGGCTGATGACGATGATGATGATGATGAAGCATATAAGCCTTTTTTCAAGCTTTTTAACCGACTCCCAAAAAAGTAGGAGGTTATTAATTCGACAGATTTTTTTTGTATGTTACCTGATACCTCCGAGAATCGGGAACCGATTTTAAATTTTCTTTTTGTGATCGAACGTGTATAACCCTGAGATGGTCCCGTTTGGCACCAAGTTGCGGTCTGATGATGGAATCTTGGAGAAATTTAAGGAAATGTTATAGGTACATTAGATCTATGGCGCTTTTGGTAATTTTCATTCATTTACAAGAATCTGCATTCAGAAAGTAGGATTTGATGATAGGAAACCAATGATGGAAACCACAGATAATAGGATCTTGGAGAAATCGGTTGAAGTTGGTTGTTTTTAAATTTTTAATTTGGTGATTATTTGGGTTCCATAGTAAACCAGGAACCATTTAGACAAGACCCTATCAACTTTGGAGTTGAATTCGGTAGACTCGTCTAATTTGAGATGCATTTTTCAAGATATAGCCTTCAATTTGCAGTGTGGTGACGGCAGTAAGAATACATTTGTCACCACCCCAACTCCTCATGCGGGTGTCGTAAAAGTCGACTAAGGGATTGAAGTGTCACTGGCCATTATTTGATAAAAGATTGCTGATGTGCAGCAGCGTCATCATAGTGGACACATTACTGCGATCGCCAATCCGTTTGCCCAGCGTGGCGATTATGGGCCATACCTCCTAATGCGTCTATACGCATAGTTAATAGGAGAGGCCTACGTCCAGCAGAGGACTATCATAGGCTGATGATGATGAACCTTCAATTTAGTATTTTATTTTTATTTTATTTATAAACCATGTTCGACTTACAGCGGAGACCAAACGCCAGAACATGGGAAGAATACAGAAAAACAATACAAAAAATAATTTACAACACAGAGTCTAAAAAACCATCAAATAGTTTTATAGTACGGATAATTGGATACCTCCCCACCAGTCGATATCAGGCTCGTCTAACTAAAGCATCCAAGTATTGTGACAGTTCTGTACGTAACACAATTTGTCATACAAAAAGTTAGCATCCTGGACTGATCCAACGAAACCGTTCAATAAGGAGAGCGCTCTAGACGTGGGCGCTCGGTTTTTTATGATTTTATTAAAGTAATTGGTACAAATTATAGATCTTCATGGCTTCTGATTCTTAAGAACTATATGGTGAAAACCTAATTTGTATGTCCCAGAACCGTTAACGTTCTCAATGTCCTCAGGAAAGACCGCTTTCGCGAACGCTGTACGACCCTTTTAGTAATTAAAGAAAAACTCAAATAAAATAAAAATCTGTTTATTCATTAGAATTCAATTAGATCAAAAACTTAAGTATTATAACTAAAACTATTTAAAAATAACATTTTGTTTATGTTCTAGAGTATGTCGATTTTATCCCATGTCCCTTAATTAACCACGACATAAACTACATGATAAAACATCATCATTTATATTTACTAACTACTTATACTAAGCGTCAATAGAATCGAAAAAAAAAAACAAAATATGGCTGACTTTCAATAGCATTTGACGTATTGACACATATCATGAAACACTTTCACATATATATTTTTACGTTAGTTTAAACATAAATATTTTTTTGCAAAAAATTTATGTGAACTCAAGTTTTTTCGTATTTTTTAGGGTTCCGTAGCCAAAATGGCAAAAACGGAACCCTTATAGATTCGTCATGTCCGTCTGTCCGTCTGTCACAGCCGATTTACTCGGAAACTATAAATGCTACAGTAACAAAATTTGGTAAGGATATGTGTTGTATGAACCGCTACAGGATTATGATACTAAATTGTAAAAAAACCATTGGGGTGGGGGCCCTCCATACATGTAACTGAGGGATAGAACATTTTTTTTAGTTGTATATAAATAAGTGTGGGGTATTAATAGAAAGGTCTTTGAAAATGATATAAAGGTTTATACATCTCATTTTTATTTAAGCAAATCGTTTTCGAGATATCAGCTCTCAAAGTCTGAAAAATGTCTCCCCCCCCCCTCTATTTTTTAAACTACGCAATATAAAATTCTAAAAAAAATATATGTTATGCACATTAATAAATTCTATCAACGATTTTTGGTTTGATTAAATTATCTCCTATAGTTTTTGGTAGGTTGATTTAACTGTATTTTTTTAATAATAAATTGATAATGGTACGGAACCCTTCGCGCGCGAGTCCGACTCGCACTTGGCCGGTTTTTTACACAGTTTATTTTGGCCTACAGGATCTGTTTGATCTTGCTCGTTAAAAGGTTAAGTTAATACGAGTAATAAAACTAAGATTGTATTCTAAAAGTGCGTTATTATGAAATAATGCTAGTTTTCAGGTTTCAGGTTTATTTTTTTTTTGTATTCTACTGATGAATGGTACCATACTAATAAGTAAATAACTAACAAAAAGTAAGTCACCATAGTTTTCGGAAATAAAACTACTGATGAAAAATCTGATACTATACAGAAAAAAATATCTGAGTGTCTTCACCGATTAAGAATTGGAAACCGATACCAGGACCATACTCTACGTTGTAAGCAGGCACATAATCAGTTGGGTAGAGTGGCGGACGAACGCGAACCGGTTTCTTGAGATCCGGTACGGCGAACTCGTCACCTCCATAGATGCCCAGGAAAACCGGTATTTGCATGACGGTAAGGAGATACAGGAATGGGCAGTTAGCGGAAAATTGTGGCCGGCGAGGTCTACGAAGTCTTCTCTCGATGTCAACCACTGCAAAAAAAGATGATGTAATTTGTCAATATTCTTAGTATTACACTCGCTGTCAAAGAATACGGGTCGGGTGTAATTTTTCATGAAAAATACTGCAAACGGACTGAATTAAATGCGAGTTTTCTAATATTTACAGGGTAGATATAATAATTACATAGCATCAATTTTTTTTTCTGAATTAATCATAAAATCTAAATGATCCTTAGATCGATTGGTGCAGTCCAAATTTTTAGAATGCTTAAAAACCGCCAAATATAGACAAAATCCTTTGCATCGCGAAAAACGAGACTACATAAAATTATTTTTGCTACAATCATATAGGGTGAGCCAGTGATAAATTCAATTTTATCTCTACCTCCTCTGTTAAAATGCGTTTATCATTGGCCCACCCTATATTTACATCATTACAACATACATGCACAACAAATGTTAGAATTGACCAACCGATTGTCGCAGTGTTCTTCAAAACTGTTGTTAACCGGTTTCGAATCGATAGGATCTGGTTTGTCGGCAACTCTTCTTCTTCTGCGTATCACTCTTGACAGAGTGGTCGTGGTCATCATGATGTGTCCTGAGTGACACGTTTTACAATTTTTCGCCATTCCTCTCTGACGGCGGCTCTGCGAGTGCTCACATGTAATGGGCCATCTATCGCTGCCTTCACCTGGTCTGTCCATCTCATAGGGGATCTACCACGAGCACGAGTCCCTGCAACTTTGCCCTGAACTACAAGTCGCTCAATGGAGAGGTCTCCTCGTCTAGATACATGCCCGAAAAAGGTGAGGATTCGAGCTTGGACTATTGAGGATAGGCGCTGTTTGATGCCGAGTTCTTGCAATACGGAATCGTTTGTGCGAAACTCAGTCCACGATATGCCCAGCATTCGCCTCCAGCACCACATCTCAAGAGCGTCTATCCTCTTTTTTTCGCTATCTCGTAGAGTCCACGTCTCTGCGGCGTAAAGAAATATCGGGAATACCAATGCTCTGACAAGTCTAACTTTTGTGGCTTTAGTTATATGGCGATTCTTCCATATTCTTTTAAGTTTGTCCATAGAAGATCGGGTGATCGCCATGCGCCTCTTTATTTCCTCCACGCACCCGCCATTGTTGGAGATCAATGCACCCAGATAGATGTATGATTGTACAACATCGCAGTTCGCTATCTTTGAGACTTCAGGCGAGTTGTTGTTGACACGATCAACAATCATCATCTTTGTCTTGCTCCTATTGATCTTGAGTCCAAATTCGAGGCTAACGTCTTCCATTTTGCGCAGTAGGTCTTCCATGTGGCCAATACTAGTCGCAAACAACGTGGTATCATCCGCATACCGCAAATTCGAGATCTTCAAGCCACCGACTGCAACTCCATCCGTCCAGTCTTCAAGTACAATTCTCATTATGAGCTCTGTGTATACGTTAAACAACAGCGGGGAAACTATACAGCCCTGACGAACTCCTGCACTTGGATGGAAGTTGCTTGAGAGCACGTCGTCTGCTCTGACCGAGGCTGTTCCATCTTCATAGAGTCTCCTGAGAAGGTGTACAAGATGTTTCGGGGTACCCATTTCTAGCAACGTCTTCCAGAGTTTAGGCAATTTAACGGAGTCAAACGCCTTCGAGAAATCCACAAAGCAAATATAGGTAGGCTTGTTAAACTCCCGAGCTTTCTCAATTATCTGGCGTACTGTAAGGATCTGCTCCCGGGTACCCTTCCCCTTAACAAAGCCGGCTTGTTCAGATGCAATTTCTTTGGACAGAAATGTCTTCAAACGCTCGTTAAGGATGTGCAGCAAGATTTTGCTGGCGTGAGATATAAGCGCAATAAGGCGATAGTTACTGCACACCTTTGTAGAACCCTTTTTGTGAAGGGGAACAAACACTGTATGAGCCCATTGCTTGGGCCAGATACCAGTTTGCCATATCTTATTGCATAAGGTTCGGAATATGTGGACTCCATGCTCTCCTGACGCCTTAATCGTCTCAATTGGAATCGCATCCCTACCCACGGCCTTGCCGTTTTTAAGATGTTTGATGGCAGCTCTGATCTCATCGCTTAAAATATTGGGCTCCATATCCTCATCCGATGGTTCTATGTGCGGGAAGTTTTCAGATTGTGAGTCCTGAAACAACGAGTGACAGTAATCTTTCCAAGTCTCTGCTATTGCGTCTATTTCTGTCACCAATCCTCCGCAAGTGTTCTCAATGGCCCACGACTTAGAGTTGAGATTCTTGGTCAAAGTGCGGATCTTTTTGTAGAGGTCTTTGGTTTCATACTTATCAGCATGAGCTTCAACTTCTGCACAGATATTATTAAGTTGGGCCGCTTTGTCCCGCCTACATTCCTTTTGAATTCTGGCGGTCAGTTCATTCAAAATCTTCACATCCGCTGAGAGCTTTCATCTCCCGCCTTTGCTCAACAAGTTGAAGAGTCCTGTTGGTCATCCAGCTTTGCCGCTTGTACATGTGCATCATTGGCTCAGTATCTTTAGCAGCATTCTCCAGAAGAGCTCTCGATCGATCCCACAACTGATCAGAAGTCTCGGTGCTGGTGTCTACAGCAGTCCACTCAGTCCAGTTTTTTTCAAGTGCAGATAGAAACCTAGAGTTGTCCTTCACTTCGAGTCTTTTTTGTTTTTCAGGTTTTCTAGCAGCTCTCAACTTCAACTGTAACTTGGCGATAAGCAGTTGGTGGTCGGATCCACAGTCAGCCCCAGGTAATGTGGAACAGTTTTTGATAGAGGATCTCCAACGTGACCTTACCATGATATAATCGATCTGGTTGCGATAGTTGCCGTCAGGAGACGTCCAGGTATAAAGTCTCCTAGGATGATTTTGGAACATGCTGTTCGATATAATAAAGTTATTGTCACATGCAAATTGTATCAGGCGTTCTCCACGCTCATTTCGCTGACCGAGTCCAAAGCTACCAACATTGGGACTGAGCTGCCCGCAATCTTTTCCTATTTTAGCATTAAAGTCGCCCAGGATCGACAACTAACCGGTAAAAAATCCCCAGGAACATTGGTATCTGCTGGGCCTTTAGCAAATAAATGAACGGACGATCCGCGTTGAAGACTATTTTGTTTGGACGGCCGACCGGCAAACAACCGAGATAGCCGTAAACTGTAATAAACAAAAACATTTATATATTGATTTAAACTTTCACGATTATCACTCATATTTTAAAGACAAACGGGTCTTAAATTTATATCCTAAAAATTATATCCTGACGTGGCGGGTTGAAACTGCCTGCGACCACGGGTGTAACGTCATGCCCGAAACGTCAGGATATAATTAAACGTAAATTTACGCGATGAAGACCCGTTTGTCTTTAAAATATGAAAAACATTTATAACTTTACATTTTTATTTGACTGACAAAACATTTTATAATACAGTCGATAAAAATTGGAGTCGAACAAGAAAAATCGAAAATTTAGCTTTAATTAACACGACTTAATAAAAATAAAATATCTTGGGACATCTTACACAAATCTACCTAGTCCCAAGGTAAGCTCAATTAAGGCTTCTGATGTGGGTACCGAGCTACAATATATATAGTAGATAGATACATATAGATACTTAAATACATAGACAACCACGGCCAAGGAACAAAAATATGTGATAAATAAATTCCCTCGCTGCGATTCAAATCCAGAACCTCCTCTCTAACGCACGCATATATTGGCTAGAAAGAGAGGCAAACAGCGAAATTGTAAAATGTAACTTTATAAAACGCGACCCACCTAGGCTACTGAGGCTGACAAGTACATAAACATAAAAAAATAATTATAGATAGGTGGCTTCTGGTTTTAAAAAAATATGTGGTTAAAGCCTAATTTGTATGTCCCAGAACCGTTAACTTTCTCAATGTCCACAGGAAAGACCGCTTTCGCGAACGCTGTATGACCCTTATAGTAATTAAAGAAAAACTCAAATAAAATAAAAATCTGTTTATTCATCATAATTCAATAAGATCAAAAACTTAAGTATTATTACAAAAACTATTTAAAAATAACATTTTATTTATGTTCAAATACAGATTTACTGTCCGTTCATTTTATAAAGATTTTATGTTTATGTTCTAGAGTACTTATGTCGATCTTATCTCATATCTCCTAATTACGCACGACATAAACTACATGATAAAACATCATCATTTATATCTACTAACTACTTATACTAAGCGTCAATAGAATCGAAAAAAAATAAACAAAATATGGCTGACTTTCAATATTAGCATTTGACGTACGCATATCATGAAACACTTTCGCATATATATTTTTACGTTAGTTTAAACATCAATATTTTTTAGCAAAAGTTTATGTGAACTAAAGGTTTTTTGAATATTTTTTTTGCACAGTTTTTTTTTTGTCCTACAGGATCTTTTTGATATTGCCCGTTAAAAGGTTAAGTTAGTACGAGTAATAAAACAAAGATTGTATTCTAAAAGTGCGTTATTATGAAATAATGCTTTCAGGTTAATTTACTTTTTTTGTATTCTACTGATAAATGGTACCATACTAATAAGTAAATAACTAACAAAAAATAAGTCACCATAGTTTTCGGAAATAAAACTACTTACTGATCAAAAATCTGATAACTATACAGTAAAAAAATTCTGAGTGCCTTTACCGATTTAGAATTGGAAACCGATACTAGGACCATATTTTACGTTGTAAGCAGGCATATAATCAGTTGGATAGAGTGGCGGACGAACGCGAACCGGTTTCTTGAGATCCGGTACGGCGAACTCGTCCCCTCCATAGATGCCCAGGAAAACCGGTATTTGCATGACGGTAAGCAGATACTCAAGAACCTTCCCGCCCCAACGGCCATCGGTTCTACGCGCAATGGGTGGCGCAGGACCGGTCATTGTGGCAATCTTTGGGGGAGGCCTATGTTCAGCAGTGGACGTCTTTCGGCTGATATGATGATGATGATGAAGCAGATACAGGAATGGACGGTTGGCAGAGAATTGTGGCCGGGGAAGTCTAAAAAGTCTTCTCTCGATGTCAACCACTGTTAAAAAATTATGTAATTAGTAAATAGACAGTATACACACTCGGGGTCAAAAAATACGGTTCTGGTGTAATTTTTCAGAGACAATACTGCAAACGGGCTAAATTAAATGAGAGATTTTAGTATTTACAGGATAAATATACATTACTTTTTAACATCAAATTATACAGGGTGTTACAAAAATGGTGTTACAAAATAATAAAACATGAATCTATTAATGATTTTGAACAACTTTTACTATGGGATCAAATATGAAAACATGTTTTACTATCTTGTAACACCATTTTTGTAACATCCTGTATTATAAATTTCCTGAATTAATAAAAAAATCGAAATGAATCCATTGGTGCAGACTCAATTTTAGAATGCTTATTAAACCGCCAAATATGGACAAAATTCTTTGCATTTCGAAAAACGAGACTACATCAAATTATTTTTGATACAATCATATAAGGTCCTAATTTATTAGTTGCAGATATTTTAACACATTATACTTTACACTCAAATAATTAACTTGAAATATAAATTAAGAAATCTTTTCATGTAACTTTTTTGATTTCATTTTCCTAACAAAAAAATTAATTATAATTTCGTCTAAAAAAAAATCATCATGTGCATTATCACATGTCACAATAACACTGTCTGTCATGTCATCAAACGACACAATCCAACGGAAAATAACATGAATTTGACAATCAATCATTTAATTTATCGACGTGAAGTGGCCAGTTCCAGTTAAGTGGTACGTTAAATAGGTACAAGAATCTGTTCAAAGAGTTCTCATTTAATAATCACATAAACAAGGTGTCTTTACAAAGTGAATTTGTTTTTCCGTTTTCTCCAAAAAAACATCTTAAAAGCTATAATGTTTCACGGTTTAATATACTCCAGAGACCGAGTACTATCAGCTGTAAAAATATCTGCATCTAATAAATTAGGACCTTATATAGAGAGAGCCAGTGATAAATTCACTTTTGCCTCGACCTCCTTTGTTAAAATGCATGTATCATTGGCTCACCCTATATTTACATCATTACAACATACATGCACAACAAATATTAGAATTGACCAACCGATTGTCGCAGTGTTCTTCAAAACTGTTGTTAACTGGTTTCGAATCGATAGGATCCGGTTTGTCGGCAACTAACCGGTAAAAAATCCCCAGGAACATGCTGGGTCTTTATCAAATAAATGAACGGACGATCCGCGTTGAAGACTATTTTGTTTGGACGGCTGATTAGCACACAACCGGGACCGTAGTAAACAACAACTGTAATGAACAAAAACATATATAATTTTACATTTTGATTTTATTAAACACTAGTGCGAACATTTTACAATACAGTTGATAACCATTTGAGTCGAACATGAAAATAAAAATGATGTGTATAGTTTTTAGCTTTAATTAACACGACATAATTAAAGATAAAATAACTTTGGGATATTTTTCACAAATCGAACAAGTCCCACGGTAAGCTCAATTAAGGCTTGTGATGTGGGTACCGAGCGACGATATATATAGTAGATAGATACATACCTACAGATACTTCAATACATAGTCATAATCACTCAATTGCGGTTGGTAACTGTGGTTGCCAGCTGTCACTCTTATTACCTATTTTATATAGGAATAAAGCTCAACCATAATTTTGAAGCAAATAACTGGATATACAATTAGACAACCACGACCAAGGAACAAAAATATGTGATAAATAAATGCCCTCGCTGAGATTCAAACCCAGAACCTCCAGCTTTGTAGGTAGGGTCATTACCAGCTAAGCTACCGAGGCTGAGAAATACATAAGTACATAAACATATAAAAAATATTAATACATAATTTAATAAAAATCTTATATACAGGTAAATATGCAATACCTAATAAACTTTTAACCAGGCTAAACATGACGTAGGCTAAACAACTTTAAATGTGCATTTCTCACCATATTTTGAAACTACAATGTTTTTAACTTCCTGTATTCGGCTTGCTTTCCAAATGACAGGTTTTTTTTATCACAATACGAGTACCTCACTGAATGTTGCCTGTTTAAGTTGAATGTTATCATTATGCTTTCATGTTAACATACTCAATGATTTATTTATTTCATCTTCAGTGCACAGTCAAAACGTATAAAACGTATAAAAGGTGGACTTAATGCCATAAAGCATTCTCTACCAGTCAACCATTAGTCCAGCAGACAAGAAAAGTCTTAGCGGTGAAAGACACAAGTACAAGACAATTTAAATTCTAATTGATTGATGCTAGAAAGAAAACGAAAAAAATATTTAATTTTTTTATGAGTATAACGCAACTTTTTTTCCATCCCATTCATACTCGTATATAGGTGCGAACGAGGGGGATAGCAAGTAAGTCTGCGTTAAACTCACTGCGGCAGCTCATGGGTAGCGCTAAGTTATAATATTTATACAATTTCTTTGTTTCATTTATGATGATTTGCGTTTTTGACTTCTGATGAAACCAGTTATTCATATAATATTATACATAATAGGCTATCCAATAGTTTGTTTTCTACGAAATTATAATGAGAAACTAGCAAATCGAATGTCCCGGCTATGATCCGGTATATAGTCTTGTGTATCTCGTTATTCTTTATTGATATTCTTGTATTCAATAACACCACGAATGAAGCAAACTTTTAAAATGTCTACTTATGCTAGAATTCATAATTACAGGTTGTAGATACTTCAATATTTCGTTTGTTTACTTTTCTCCTTCGATATCGTGTATTTTTGTCCCTTTAAAAATAAATAAAAATAATAGTCTATATATATATAGTCTATCCATCACCTACGATATTTGCGAGATCGAATCTAGGCAATATTTTTTTTTTTACTTATCCACTAAGCTACTATCATAACACTAAATCGATTCCTCGATACGACATATTATCTCACCATAACATGCAG
>JALPQI010021408.1:0-20948 GCA_025490895.1 Thaumatotibia leucotreta
ATGTTATATTTAATAAATTAGAAAAAACATATATAACTTATATAAGAGTAGGTCATTTGGCAGTATACAAACGTGACGTCACTTTTGTGTATTAACACGTCATTTCATACTTCATAGTGCCGATCGTTTTAATATTTCGAAAAAAAATCTGATGTTGATTTAACTTGCCATTCATCATATCTATTATTTCAAGCCAGCTTACCGGTTCCTCAATTCAAATTAAACATTCTAAATTCGAAATAATAAGAACCCACGTTCGCTCTAGTGTCTCGTAAACTCCCGACAATGAACGCGTAATGAAGTAATTCTGCTTTAACTATTCACAAAATAAGCAATAATTCTTGAAGAATCAAATTAGACGCGCACCTGCGTTGGAAAATTTACCAAGTAAGTTGTAATTAACAAAATACATTCAGAACTTGTAACTAGATTTAAATAGTAACGCTGCGAGCGCGAGGCGTAGGGAGGGGCGGAGAACTGTCGATATACGATGAAATTAGTTTTGTACCAATGTCAAGAAGTAGGTCCTTGATCAATTTAATATAATAGGTTTTCCAAAAGTTTGTACAAAATTACTTAACTTACTGTTTTCCTTTTTTGCTGCCAATTTTTATTGGTATGAAGTTCTGTTGTTGATGGTTAATTAAAGTTACAATTAAAGTGTTGTATGTGTCAATTTTGTGAAAAATCGTTATCGAATTAGGAAACAAAAAGCCATTTAACGATCTGCCTTTTTTTTTAATGTTGTTGCACGTACAGTCGAAGACAAAATAAGTCCCAGTGCACTCTAATTCTGTGTAATAAGAACGACGTAACATATTTATGAACGGATTCTTTCGATACTTATTTTTGCACTTGACTGTACACACAGTTACATGCATCATTTTATGGTTTCGAGGATCAGCTAATAATTAAAACGTAATAATGAAAAAGGTCTCAAAATCCATCCAACTGAGAGGTTAGAAGTCTGTGAAAATCTGAAAATATGCGACTGATATTAATCATAGTAAACATAATATCATGACTGCCACCAGCGTCCAGAACCTGGGTTCACTAAAAGCGGCAATAAGAATACATTATTTGTCACCACCCCAACTCTTCCCATAGGTGTTGTAAGAGTCAACTAAAGGATTGAAGTGTCGCTGACTTTTAATTTATTTAAGATGGATGATGGGCAGCAGCGTCATCATAATAGACGCATTACTGCGTTCGCCAATGCGGTGGCCTAGCGCGGCGATGGGCATTACCTCAGAATGCGTATGGATGCATAAGTAATAGGAGAGGCCTACGTCCAGCAGTGGATTGTAATAGGCTGATGATGTGCTCGCCGATGGCTAGTTTCACTTTTAATCGATAGGTTCTCAATGTCTCATCCCTAACCCCCATACAAAGAGACACTAAGAAATTATGTATTCCCCCTAGCGCAGTTTCGGCAACTTATTGAATTTGTTCCGACGCTGTCGCGGCACTTTTGTTCGGAATTCGAATTCAACGGTCGTTGTAGACGGAACTCCGCCATCTTGGATTTGGAGCGGAAACAATGTAGTTTGAGAAAGGATTTTTGATGCAGCGCGTTTTATGCAAAGGTACAGTCGCCACTAACTAAGGTACACCCGGCTAAGATCGGACCTAATGTAAGATCGGATGACCGCAATAACTACTAAAATAGTAGTACTCGTATTTTTTCCTCACTGGCTATATTATGCATGACGCCATTTCGTCCCGCCCCTCTCGCTAGTATGCAGCAACCGCTCAGCCGCATCAGCAGTGAGTTACGAACGTTAAAAAAAAAGTGCATTTTTTCGAGATTTTTTGGAGATTCGATCTTTAACAGGAAGCTATGCACCTTTTTTTCCTTACTTTAGAGTTGAAATTAGATACTAGTCCGATCTTAAGCCAAGAAGGTTTTTCGGTTGGGTGTCTTGAAAAAAAAATTGTGCAAGTTTGAGTGTCGATTACTCCTATCCTAAGCTTAGCGGCATCAAGTAAATTTATATTGAAAGCTTGATTTCTTTTTTATCACGTACATCACACATCTGCAGGTAAAAGTTTGTGAGAATAAATTTATGTTTTTTTTTCTGACATCCTTTCAACTCACCGAAAAATAGTCCGGTCTTACCCGGGTGTACCTTATATCGGAGCGACCACGGTGCTCAACGTATCTGTAGCCGTAACTGAGTTGGAAAGTAAAGGATACTTTAGGTTTTACTCGATACGTAAATGCATTCTATCGCGCTCGTACTGACTTATTGGAGCGAGCGCGATGGCCTGCTTTACGTATCGAGTAATAGGGGGAATACACAATGAAACGGACGCGTTATGGAACGGACACTATTGATCTCTTTAAAAAATCTGAACGAACATATTCTTTTTTTTTGGTCATTGGCAACACTGATGACCAATTGACCATATGGTGCATTATCTATGGTGACCAATGATCAAAAAAAGAATTTGTTCGTTCAGATTTTTTAAAGAGATCAAATAGTCCATCATCAGTTATCATAGTTCCATTACGCGTCCGTTTCCATTGCGTATTACCGATATTTGCAAAGAAATAGTACGGCTACTGAACATGCGCATTAACGCCATGACAATAGAGGCCTGCTCAGATATTTGTGATCACTTCGGCTGCTCCGATATTTCTGATGGCGACTGTAGAGTTGACTACAAAAAGCTTTTTCTAATAAGGTGAACAAGTGGATGTCTCTTTATTCTTTATCGACTGTAGCAAGACCTACATCGTCTCTTAGTGGAAGTACAGTAGCATGCCTAAATTTTAACCCCTAGAGTGCCTTGTGACAGATCCGTCACAAGCCAATTGGACTATAATATAAAATAATTAATCCACCCTTTCCTACCAAGAAGCTGGTTGGACAAGTTATATAACTTTATTTGTAAGCAATGATAGCATCCATTTTACAGTTTATCGTGTTATGCGTATCATTCTTACAATTAAGTAGAAGACAGGACTTAGACATTGATGGCAACAATAAAAACGAATCCATCATAAACCTACTTACTATTCCTAGTCATCTCGTAGGGAAAACGTATTCGTCTGAATTCGTATTTTGGCCAAATACTCAGTGAAATCGAGACCTCACTTAAAAAGTACCTATGACTTTGTTCCGACTGTTGTTTTTTTATCTCAAGGTAGGTTTTCAAGAATGTTATACGTATATTGTTTACTGGTCCGCTTGGCAATCTTATTTCAATAGATTGCCTGCCACTTGTTGTTTTTACAAGAGTGGTTTAACCTCATTGAGATTCACCTCCGCGATTGAAAAGGAGCAAATTGTAGCATATAACTTCTGAAAACTTATTATTACCCAAGATAAAAAGCGCCCTTATCGCTAGACCATTTCAGTCAATTTTAATTAGATTTATACTTCGAATTCTTCTCCTTTCACGTGCCTCCTTCAAGGCTATAAAACTGTGACCCAAAAGGGTCTAACTTACCAGCTATATTCAAAAACGGTGTATATACCCGTTCTCTTGTATTAAATGTATACCCTTTTTCACAATCCTCAAGAAGTTATACCCTTTTTGACGAAGGCATATATTTCTCGGTAAAAGTCCCCCTCCCCCAATTTCTTGGGAGGCGGTTTTAATTGGCGCATATTAATTCCCTTCCAGATAAGAGTCGTAAATTTGCAGATACCGCCTAATTGCTTTGTTCGAGAAGTTTCTCTTAAAACGCCTACTCTACAACAATAAGTATAAATAGTCGTGTGTCTTCACCTATCTTTGTCTTACACTATAGCCTCATTCTAAATAAACTTTCACTATAAAAGTACAAAATAACATTTTAAAAGTATTACTAGGTTAAAACTTGATAAAAAATAAGTAGCATTTCCTCGCTAGATTGCCAAGCTAATGCGTTGAGCAAGGAAGCTGCTAGCCCTTGGGTCTCCCGTGGCGTCAGAGTCTCTTTGATAGGTCTGCAAAGATACTTAGATCGCTAAGACCCCACGGACTCCTTGGACCCCTTGGACCCACTTGGACCCCATGGACTTTTGGAACAAAAGGAACGAAATTATATTCGGCTCCGAGACCACAGTATTTATATTATACAGCTTTAGATTTATCAGCCGTCTCTGCTGCTGCCGTTGCCCTCGCAGAGGTTCGGAGGAGATGAGATGAGGCTAGTGTGTCTACGCAGGTTGTATGCCACACCAGCACCCGTCCCAAACTCCACGGAACCAGAGACATTCCATCAGGTCGTTTGCCATCAGTTTTGCATCACTAAGGTTCATTCCTAGTTGTCCTATTAAGTAGATAGCTTTCTTACCTCCGAATACATTTTAATGCTCCAAAATTGCCATAATCTCCGAATAAGTATGGCATAAATGGCATAATATTATAGTACCAACAGAAGCTCAATGGAAACTTATGTTGTAACAATAACTAAAGCAGAATAAGAAATACTCCCAAATGGCAACGTACTAGCAAGATTGAGAAATTACCAGGAAGGTATCTCCATGATTAAGAAACAAATATTTTTGTGATAAATACACAATCTCGTGTGGGGGACCTGACTGAGATTCAAACCTGAAACCTCCAGCTTTGTAGTCAGGGTTACTATTTCGTCGACTCGGCTAAGGGCGCCGTCAACTAGTATCCCCTAAAGGATACTCGTCTCGTAATTGTTCGTTTTGTTGTTTTTCTATAGTAAACTAAATTAACTTATGTTAATCGGTTCTAAACTATACTAGACTTTAAACATATTGTTAAGCCCCAAAATTTCATTCTCGTTAATCTAACAAACGAATTTAAAACGAAAGCCATGCTCTAAAACAAAATGGCGTTCTTTAATTAAACGAAAGTGGAACTAAAACTACGGGAAATTTTAAATTCGGATCCAATATTCAATGTAGGAATGTCGGGATGTGAGATTTCCGGGACTGAGGCACAGGGCCGCATCCGGGCGACGGATATCCTTGTTTATATGAATGGATGAACAAACGAAATATTTATTTCGAAATACAAGTCCACATGTGGTTAGTTGATGCAATAGCTGTTCAGAAATGTCCGTCAAACTGACATCGGCAAAATTGTCCTTTTCTGCTTATTTGATATTTGTGATTGGCAGAAAGGTGGAAAACATAATTTGGCTAATATACACCTCGTCAATTTTTACGGTTCCGTCGTCAACAATTTGCAACCTATGTTAATAAATAACGTTTGTGTTAATTCTTATTGAATAGGTACCCTATACTATTATATTTTTAAAATACATGTGAAGGTCCAGAGGGGAGGCCTATGTTCAGCAGTGGACGTCTTATGGCTGAGATGATGTTGATGATGAAATCGTTATAAGATGTAAAATTTTATAAATGTATATTTATCAAAAATAATATCTAATAAAAAATTTTCTCTGTTTTTAATGCTGTTTAACATGCAAAGTAGAATAATCACACACTGAAAAGTATAAAAACATTTCAGTACCCAAAGTCCGGCCCTGCGGCAACCGGCCAGAAAATATAAATTGGGTTTCATATATTTTAGTGTAGGGTTCGAAAGTGTTTTGAAAAGTAGTTGGGCCCGCCTAATTCCTTTAGTTTTATAGTTCTCGCGTCTACAACACACCTTGTTTTGCCAAATTGAGCCTTGTTACAGTGTCGTAAGCCTTAGACGGATCGCAAATTGTTAAAGAAGTGCCTTTTTGCTTTTTCGAGGGTACGGTTGTTTGGATAGGCCGTCCTTTTTTGCCAAGGGATAGTTTCGTTGGGAATTACGTTTGAAAGTTCTTTCGGGTTCGGGTTTACGTTAACAGATGTTGGGTTCCTGCATTTAAATATGGATTGTTTTTTGGAAGCTCTTTTTATCTGCTTGTACAATTTAGCGTTTCGTGTATGAAAGGGAAACGGAAATGTATTTTTTAAATGGCGAATGGCCTTTTTTGATATTATGGTTCTCTTTAATATCAATTGTCCGCAAGAACTCAGAAACATCCGTTTTCCTAGAGATGACATTTATTTGGAGTATTTGAAATTAAAAAAGCCTCCCCCAAGTATAATCTTGCCTGCTAACTTCACAAAGCTGAAGGCTTATGATGGTCCCGTGTTTAATCGTTTGTCGTTGTTGCCGTCAGAGGCCCTACCGCGAACCACGAACGAAGTGTTGCCTCCCTGTCGCACTTACGTGCGAATTGACAAGTGCGAGAGAGAGGCAACACTTCAGTTCCAACAAAGTGCGAAAGTGACGAGTAGCACGATAAACGGTAAACGCGTGACCATTACAAGCCACTTGATTTGTATTGAATTGCATATAGCACCTACTATGAATTGGCATTGTAAAGTTTTTTGAAGGTATGCATATATAAAAAATGCAGCTCTTTTATTTTTTTGTCCTTTAATTTGTTAACAATCTTTTTTTAAGTGAGTGAGATGACATTTCTGCAGTTTTATGGATGAATAGAGCCTAATACTCTCGTCCGCAAGAAGTAGAATGAAATTTAAAAAAAATTAGTGAATGACATTGACGTCGACATTTTTTTTCTATTTCATTGTACTTATTGCGGGCGAACGCATTAGGCTATATTCATGCATAAATCTGCACAAAAGTCACCTCACTCACTTAAAAAAAGATTGTTAACAATTTATAGTAAATAAAATTAAAAGAGCCGCATTTTTTTGAACCTTAAGACGACGGCTATCAGGGAAAAAAATTATATTCATACCGTCGGAAAACTTCACATATCGAATTGAATAGGACACCTTATTTATTATTTATTTCTTTAGCATAAAATGCAACCAGTAGTTAGGTCAAAGACACTAAGTACCGACATAAAACAGGGATGAGATAAGAACCGCCATCTAGTGCCAGACTTAGTGCTAATGACTTTCTGTTGTCTCTGACGTGGCTTCTGGCGATGCAACGGTTATTTTAGTGAGCCTGTAATTACCATGTCTTATTATGTGGTTCACTTTTTAGGGTTCCGTAGCCAAAATGGCAAAAACGGAACCCTTATAGATTCGTCATGTCCATCTGTCCGTCTGTCACAGCTGATTTACTCGGAAACTATAAATGCTACAGTAATGAAATTTGGTAAGAATATGTGTTGTATGAACCGCTACAAAATTATGATACTATATTCTGATAAAAATAATTGGGTTTGGGGCCCTCCATACATGTAACTGAGGGATAGAATATTTTTCTTGATGTATATAAGCGTATGGGGTATCAATAGAAAGGTCCTTTAAAATGATATGAAGGTTTATATATCACATTTTTATTTTAAGCGAACCGTTTTTGAGATATCAGCTCTCAAAGTGTGAAAAATATGTCACCCTCCTCTATTTTTGTAACTACGTGGTATAAAATTAAAAAAAAATATGTTATGCATATTACTAAACTCTTATAGTTTTTGAGATAGGTTGATTTAACTGTATTTTTTTAATGATAATGGTACGGAACCCTTTGTGCGCAAGTCCGACTCGCACTTGGCCGGTTTTTTT
This sequence comes from Thaumatotibia leucotreta, assembly GCA_025490895.1. Lineage (NCBI taxonomy): Eukaryota > Metazoa > Arthropoda > Insecta > Lepidoptera > Tortricidae > Thaumatotibia > Thaumatotibia leucotreta. The sequence goes on from JALPQI010021408.1 coordinate 7,458, forward strand.
TTGGTATTGTTATATCCTGTCATCCAGGGGACACAGTGTGCATAGTTTGCTAGAAGAAAGGACACACTACTATTTAACCCTTTGACCATTTGAAAGCTCTGTCAAAGCATTCAATTTCGAACCTTACATGTATATAAATTGATTTGGTTTTGTTTTTTATATGACGGCAAATATGTTGCCAATACCCATTAAAGGGTTAACATGATTTAGTGGATGACCCACCACGAAAGGCCACGAAAAGGTGAATTCTCACTCTACGAAATTCGTTCCTTACACAAAACGTGATTCATCGTTTCGTTTGTTTTAATAATCATCTTACAACTAGCGTGCATTAAAAAAAATGTTGTCTGGACTCTCATTCTCCAAATGATTTCCCCTACATTTACTTAATCAAAAACTACAATACAGATAAAACTTAAAATTAAATGAATCACTGGTCTTTATATGTCACTTTTTTAGGGTTATGCAAAATATATATTTATGTACCTAAATACCTGTAATTTATTGAATTGTTACTGATTTTCGAGTCTCAACACTTTAGTTTTAAATATCTCTACAACGACCGGCCATGCCACATTCCATTTGCACTTTAGTGACCTTTAAAATAACTTTAGTGACCTTTAGATTGATGACGGGCAGCAGAGTGATCGTAGGGGACACATTACTGCGATCGCCAATCCGCTTGCCCAGCGTGGCGATTATGGGCATTTACCTCCTAATGCGTCTATACGCATAGTTAATAGATGATGATGACCTTTAAAAAATAAAGTTTTTGAGTACCTACTTATCACACGATTATATTCCATGCAACTCTACAATTAATATAATAGAAAAAAACACTAAATATCTATCTATAAGCTCACCTAAATCACCACGCATCACCAAATTCACAAAATTAATTAACATCCCAAAATGAAGTTGAAAAATTGATTAAACCCCCCCCAACCGCAGCTAGTTGCACGAACTTGTGGGGGGAGGGGGGAGGGAAAAATGGAACGCCAAGATGGAACGGTGGATTCGAATTTAGAATTGTTTCTTTGTTGGATTCAATTTGAATTCAAATGAGGAACGTATTGTTATGGATAGTGGAGTTTTGATGGCGGTTGTGTTTTGTTTTAGCTTTGTAATTGTAACGGACTGTCGTGGAAATGAGAAATAATAAAACCGGCCAAGAGCATGTCGGGCCATGCTCAGTGTAGAGTTCCGTAGTTATTCAAAAACTAGTAGTAGTAGTAGTTAATAGAACATAATATTGCGAAAGCACAGATCAAATTATTTATTAACTAAATACTTTGATTTGTACTTTTAATTTTTCTCGAGTAGTCACACTACTTAATACTATGTAAATTATAATCTTGGTCGTTTTTTTATTTGATATATGACATCTATTTATAATTTAGTAGTTAATAGTTAAACAAAAACGAAAGTATTCTGTAAGCCCATGATTTTTTCATGTGTTGGACCTACGGATCCAAAGTTAGAGGGGGGGATATAATTTTTTTTCTTCTGGAGCGATTATCTCCGAGAATATTGGCTTTAGAAAAAAACATTCTTTTAAGACCCTTATTCTTTTTAAGAGATCTATTCCATGGTACCCTACACCATAGAATTACAGCAAATTAAACAATTAATTAATCAATTAGATTTCAAACATTTTGCTGTTGGAGCTAATGTGTTATGAAATAATGATGCCCGAATTTCAGTGTCTACCGCGAACTACGAAATCCGCGAATTTCGATAATTTATCTCTGTCACTCTAATGATGCCTTCGTTTGAGTGACAGGGACAAATTCTTGAAATTCATGAATTGTGAAGTTCGCGGTAGTAGACTGGGGTCCCTTAAATCCAAAACCCGATTTATAATGAAAAAATACAGTGTGCTACCAAAACCCGGGCTTTTACGAAAATGGGTTATAATACGCGTTACTAGCAATCGTTTTCAAGTATTAAAATTTGACAAATATTTAAATTGACTGTACAGTTAAGTTTATTTCCTCCGAACGATCAATGTAACGCGTGTACTGCTTATTCGTCAAATGATGCGACTGATGCGAGTGGCTGCGATCTGTCATTGTCAAGTGCAAATTAACGATTCATTTTGAAGTACATTGCTTTTCAATTAACTTCTCGTAGGAAGTTAATTAGGTACTTTGAAAATTTTAATTTTGAATCAAACGGTTTGGTAAAAAATCTGCATCTCATTCCACAGTTTCAATAAAAGCCTGTATTATGGTAACACACTATATACATACAGTAGATCATTTTTCTTTCATGTATGATCAATCCATACTCAGCCATACTCCAAATTAAAATAAGAACCGACTCGCGTCTTGTTCGAAATTCAAATGAGTCGACATCTGCACGTCGCGATGCGATATTGTTTTCGGTGCAGCGGCTTTCAATTGTTTTAATTGGTACGAGTACAGTCAGCAGGGGATTACAATACAGCCTTTTGGGTTTCAGTAAGAAGGTTATGTAATTAGGTAAATATCGTGTTGAAAAAGTTTTCTTTGACTGTGTTTTTGTACCTAAATTACCGTAAGTTGACTTTTTAGGAAGCAATTGATTTTATACTTGCCGGATTATTATCTGGCGACCGATTTCATAAAACTGTATAACTTGTCAGCACTAGGTAAGAGAGAAGTATGTTTAAAAATGGATTCAATGAAGATAAAAGAGGTTTGAAACAATTACACAAGTTTTCTTTATTAAATTTGTTAGCTTTTTATACCAAATGGGTTTTTTGATCCTGTGATCATAGAAAAGTAAAAGGAAAATTAATGATTGGCATAATTTTTTTTTCAATTGGCCATTCTCTCGAACAAATATACTATTTTTCCTTAAACCTGTAGTCCATCTATTAATTTTCCACCACTTCTTACCAATAAAGATTGAATAGGTACTAGTAAGAATATTGAAAAATGAGTAGCCACATTCTTGTCTGTACTAACTACAGATGCCTTTGCTATCCCAATAAAAAAAAACCCTCGTCAAAAAACCGTTAAACAACGAAAAAGCAACGACAATGACAAACTATTCCCCCCCACACATCGCGGCAAAACTCTTGAAACAAAGGAAGGTAATTGAAAATTCTATCAAAACTTGCGCAAACGAGCTTGCTCGAGTTCAGGCGACTCGAGCCAACTCGGGCCGAGTCGAGCCGAGTCGAGCCGAGTCGAGCGCGCCTCGGGCCTTTCGGGCAACTTGCTTTGACAATTGCGAAGTTGACGTCTTTATTTTGGACGTCTTATTCTACATACGTTTAATTTTAAGGTTATTTTGATATCGATTTGTAAAATGTTTGTGTTTATTGATAACGTGTTTTTGGCCAGCAGTATAATTCAAATGAATAATCCATGTATATGTTTATTACCGTTGGAAAGTATTTATTTTAAACGTTATTTTCTCAAACATGCAATGAAATGTTGTCATTATGTTCGTCATAATAGGCTTTAAAGTATGACGTTGCAGGCGGAGGACCTCGAGATAATAGAAAAGGATTTTCATACGAATTTAACGGCCTAGGCAGGTAAGTAATATTTTTTTAAAACATGACGTCGGTTTTCATGAGAGGCTAAACACCTAAATTCTGTTTTTTGATTGTCGTATTTTTTATTTCATTGCATATGTTTGAGAAAAGCACTATACATGCCTCGCCGTGAAATGGGCTTACCGGCTTCGTATCACTGTCCATACCTACTCAGCCGGTAAGCCCACCTTTCCCGGCGTCTGCAGTAATGTACTTAACTATTGTTATTCGCAAGGATTTACGATTCTGATCATAAAAGCATTAAAATGTACCAAATGAGAATATGGAGACAGGTTTCCTTAGAATCTAGTATCTAAAGCTATAAAGAAAACGTTTTCATCAAAATTTCACTCTAAAAGAGGAAACAAGTACCTATATTTTTTCTAATGCAACATATCATCATCTGCTAGACGATTCCTGAACAAAAGCCTTCCGCAAAGATCTCCACAACGATCTGATGCGACTTATTTGTATGTTGCACGTACGAAATAGTACATTACGACACAAGTGCGAAAAAGATGAAATTCGAAACGAGTTGCGATGATTTAAAACACGACCGATAGGGAGTATTTTAAATCGACACGAGTTACGAATTTCGTTTTTGCACGTGTCTCGTACGACGTTTTTTTAGTACAGATGGCCCTCCGAAGTTTTGAACCTGACGTAAAAATGACCCACTTCTCGCACTAGAGCCAAAAAAATACACCATCTATACTAAAAAAAATATTTTTATGAAATAGTGAAGTCTCCTCAGGCAGGTGATAAATAAATATGCCGCCATCTCGGGCACTGCGCGAAGCAAGCGCGCCATTCACGGGCGACGAATATTGGGAATTTTAGTATAACTGTAAATAAATATGAAATAAAACTATGAACACGGATAAACTCGCGTATATTAACTAATTTCAGCGTCAGCCTCCGTAGCCTAGTTGGTAGTGACCCTGTCTACGAAGCTGGGGGTTCCGGGTTCCCGGCGAGGGCATTATTTGTGTATTTATTTATCACAAATATTTGTTCCTTGGTCGTGGCTGTCTATGTATTTAAGTATCTATTTATGTATCTATCTATTATATATATCGTCGCCTGGTACCCACATCACAAGCCTTAATTGAGCTTACCGTGGGACTAGGTTGATTTGTGTAAGATGTCCCAAGATATTTATTTATTAATATTTATTATTTGTTATTAATTTTAACTTCATTCCGACGTTATCTTATCTCTCTTATATAGATGGAGGTAGATTTATCAAATTTCCTCCATTGTCAGTCATACAGCAGCAGCTAGCTAGCAGTATACAGCTTGGCAAAAAAGAGTAGAAATTAAAAAGTAGCAACATCGTAGTGTCGTCCCTTTCAAATCAATATGCGTGAGAAAACGTTTAAACGTTGTGCTCCTGAGTTGTGTCCTGTGTTAACGCGTCTCTTCGCTCTTTCCAGTATCAAACGGGAAGTTCCATCTTCGTGGAAGACGGCCCTTGTGCACCCTGTTCCAAAAAAGGGTGACAGATCGGATCCATCGAATTATAGGCCTATCGCTATCACCTCCCTTCTCTCTAAGGTCATGGAGCGTATAGTTAACGCTAAGCTCCTTGGTTACCTAGAAGAACACGATCTTATAAGCGACCGCCAGTATGGCTTTCGCCACGGTCGCTCTACCGGTGATCTTCTAGTGTACCTCACTCACCGCTGGGCATCAGCCATTGAGAGTCAAGGCGAGGCTTTGGCAGTCAGCCTAGATATAGCGAAGGCGTTCGATCGGGTCTGGCATAGGGGCCTTTTGTCGAAGTTGCCATCTTATGGACTGCCCGAGGGATTATGCAGATGGATTGCTAGCTTTTTGTCCGGCAGACGCATTCGTGCCGTAGTAGACGGTAGCTGCTCTGATAGCATGGACATAAACGCTGGCGTCCCGCAAGGCTCTGTGCTATCCCCAACGCTGTTCCTTCTGCATATCAATGACATGTTGTCTATCGGCGACCTCCATTGCTATGCGGATGACAGTACTGGGGATACTTTTTACACAGGCCGTGCTAATATCCCTCGCTCTGTGGTACTGGAAAGTCGCGGAAAACTTGTGTCTGACATCGAGAACACTTTATCTAGAGTCTCGTTATGGGGTCGGGATAACCTAGTCAGGTTCAACCCCACAAAGACACAAGTTTGCGCGTTTACCGCTAAAAAAACCCCATTTACTGTGGCTCCAAAGTTCCAAGACACAGCTTTTACCATGTCAGGGAGTATTGGGATCCTCGGAGTCGACATTTCCAACGACGTCCAATTCCAATGTCATCTAGAGGGAAAAGCTACGCTGGCATCCAAAAAGCTCGGGGTGCTCAATAAAGCGAGGGGATACTTTACTCCGGGGCAAAGACTTCTGTTATATAAGTCGCAAGTCAGACCCCATATGGAGTATTGCTGTCACCTCTGGGCAGGAGCACCTGTATACCAGCTTGCACCCTTTGACTCGGTTCAGAGACGAGCTGTCCGAATAGTCGACGATCCCAGACTCACAGGCGGTATTGAACCCTTAAGTCTAAGGAGAGACTTTGCCTCCTTATGTGTGTTCTATCGTCTGTACAATGGGTTGTGCTCTGAAGAACTGTTCGACATGATGCCAACGTCCACTTTTCATCATCGCACCGCTCGCCACCGACTGGGCGCTCATCCTCACACCTTGCAACCTAAATGGTCGCGCACCGTGCGGTTTCAGAGGAACTTCCTCCCGCGGACGGTCCGTCTGTGGAATGAGCTCCCTACCGAGGTTTTCCCGTTGGACTACAGTATGGGGTTCTTCAAAAGAGGAGTGTACAAGTTCTTATTGGGTCGGCAACGCGCATGTGACACCCCTGAGGTTGCAAGCGCCCATAGGCTACGGTGACTGCTTTCCATCAGGCGGGCCGTATGCTTGTTTGCGACCGACGTGGTATTAAAAAAAAAAAAAAAAAAAAAAACGGGACGACATCAATGTTGCCACATTTTAATTTCTGGGTAGTTCTATGCGATTATTCAGTCGCAACGATCAAGTCATTACCATTCCCAAATTATTGACGAACTGCGTATAAGTGGAGTCATTTTCGGTTATCTTGTAGCAGACGCATGTTTGTCTGCTATTCTGGCATAATAGTCTCGTTTGCTTTTATAAAACGGTAAATAAATTGGTGATGGTAATGAACAAAAAAAAAACGCGTAACAAAATCGCATAGAAACACCGTTCTACTCTTTTTCATCACACCTGTTCGGTGCGTGCGCCGATACGCTGCGGTGATGCGGGCCGTAGGTGCGTCATTACGTCCTAGTAGGCCGTTAAGGATTTTCATACAACATTACGTCGCACTAGCGCGGTCCGGCGCACGCCACGCGCCCCGCCGAGATTTCTTTTATGAAAATGATGAAATTAAGTCATCCCTGATTTAGACCATTTTAGAGTAGTTTTGGAAAATATATTGTTTTATTTACTTTTTTGCATCACAGGTGTGATGAAAAACATTGTGTGTACCACGGGCGGTACAAGAATTATGAACTCGTGTGAAGTAAAGCCCGCGCCTTCGGCTTGGGCTTTACTTTCACACTCGTTCGCAAATTCTTACTTACCGCCCTAAATACACAATGTACTATTTTGCCAAGCTGTAGTACAGTCTGCCCGTGAATGGGCCGCGCGTCTAGCATCTAATCTAAATTTCTATTAAAACTTGCGACTCGCTGACGTGTATTTACGGCGCACGGTAATGCTCGCCTTTATATCGCATTTGCACTTTTAGATATTACTGCAAATATTTATAAATTTTATATCAAAGAAAACACAGAAGAGGGAAGATGTTACGGCGAAAACACAGGCTATCATAATTGGTAGCTCCAAGCAGCTTGCGAGAGTCGATTACAGCAGTGTTCCTCCCATATTATTTAATAGTGTTCTGATCCCTTATTCGCAACAAGTTAAAAATCTCGGTGTCATTATGGACAGGACCTTATCTTGGGGACCTCAGGTTGGTGAAGTCAGCAGGAAGGTGTTTGCAGCAGTAGGTTCGCTCAGGCGTTTGCAAAATTTTCTACCTATTCCTACCAAAGTTGCTCTTGCACAAACTCTTCTCCTTCCCATTTTAGACTATGCCGACGTCACGTACCTTGACCTTACTGAGGAACAGCTCAGCAAGCTTGAGCGCATTCAGAATGTTTGCATTCGATTCGTATTTGGGCTGCGTAAATATGATCATGTCTCCCACTTCCGATTGCAGCTCAAATGGCTTCCCATTCGCCTTCGCCGCAACTCTCACATTCTGTCACTCCTTTATTCTATCCTCTTTAACCCCGCAACTCCCCTTTATCTCAAGCAGCGCTTCAGTTATCTCCGTTCTGCGAGGTCCTCCCAGAACTTACTCCTATCCGTGCCATCTTCCTCTTCAAAATTCTATAATAGTTCTTTCACTTTTCAAGCTGTTCGGCTTTGGAACTCTCTACCTGTTAACGTAAGGTGCGCGCAAACTCCAACTGCCTTCAAAAAGCTGCTCAAATCACACTACTTATCTCCTCCGTAATATTTTTGTTCTAATTCCTATTCTATTTGGCTGAAATTGATACAATATTTATTTTTTCTATGTAAGTATATGTATGTTTATTCTATTTAGGTATATATGTATGTTTATCTGCATGTTTATTTTTCTTATGTCATAATTAAGTTCTGATATTTTGTTACACCTACCAACAAACGCTTAATAATTATGTTTCCTTACCTAAAGGTTGTCTGGAAGAGATTGCTCTTTAGCAATAAGACCGCCTGTTGTCTGCCTCTAGATTAGTTGTCTTCTTGTATAATGTTTCTTTTGAGGTGTACAATAAAGAGTATTATTATTATGTCCTTTATTTAAATATTCTCTTAGGCTAGGTTATTATAATATGGTTACAAAAGTAAAATACAATTATTATTATTATTATTATGTTAGGACACCTTATACGACACGACGAATTAATTAAGACCATCATAGAAGGAAAAGTAGAGGGGAAGAGGAAAAGAGGAAGGCCGAGAAGGGCGTACATGGACCAAAGAAAAAGTAGACGTCGTGTCGTATCAGGGTCTTAAGGAAAAGGCACTGGAAAGGACCACATGGAAATTGCTCCACAGACAAGAGCCCTGCTCTTAAATTTATGATGATGATATCAAATTATAAATATTGGATGTCATATACCAAAGAAAAATACACCAAGATTACCAACGTCCGCGGTGGGAATCAAACTCACGTACTCTTCTTTCGCGGCTAATGCCTCCGCTCGGTTATTAATAATAATAATAAATAATAAAATCATTTATTTCAGGCAGTGCCCATATAAAAGTTAGTTGCATTACATTACATTACATTACAATTACATTACATTATATTATATTATTATATAATGTAATGTAATTAATTACATTATATTATATTATTATATAATGTAATGTAATTGTCAATATTAATTACTTAATTATAAAAATGAAAGGCACTTGTTCCACCGTAAGCGAGTAAGCTATGAGCTATCGGCTATTAAAATGAACAAAGATAGCACGCCCGTGTAAATAAGAGAGACAGCGATTTTTATACTTTGTAGTCTTAATCCATTACAAAATCTATTAAATTGCAAATACAATTCGTTATTTTATGTTCAGTACCTATGAATCTGACAGCTGTTTGGACCTCACGCCTACATATCGCCGCCTAGCGCTATAGGTGTTCCTAGATTACTTTAGTAGAGTCTTAGCAGCTACGGAACCCTAAAAGACTCTTATCTGGCACAATAAGCCAAGGACCGGAACCGTTTTTTTCTCCATACAAAAGAACGGTTCTTTTTTCGTTCGTTTTCGTTCTTCAGTATATAAATTGTAAGTTAATGGAGTAATTTAAAACATGACATTGTAAAGTACATAAAATATTGAGTAGTATACATAAAGAGTATGAAACATTTTAAAATATTGGGCTATTTCGAGGTATTTGTAAAATAACGGTTCCGGTTCCTGCAATAAGCAAAGACAAAAAATGTCGTAAAGTGTGTAAGATTTTTTCAAAGCTGTAATATAATGTGAGAAAAACGTTGTAGACGTTTCTAATGATGTCTCTTTAGGTACTAAGATATAGACTAGTCTGTGTCACTTTGACAAGGAGTTTCACAGAAGACCTGGTTGTGACGTCACCAACTTCATTATTTACCTCATTAACGTCTACGAAGTTATATTGGAAACCGTTAAACGATACATTACTTTGATGTTTTATTACAGCCTAGACTTGAGACGATCTAGATTTTAATTTGATGAGATTGTTCAAAATAAAGAGCCGACACTCAAGATTACGAAAATGATTAATAATATATTATGTAGGTACTAATAAAAATACTTTTATGGAGAGGGCTATGCTAGGAGTCTCTCTGCAAATCATATTAAAAATGAGGCCAACCGCAGCAGAACCAAAGTATTAAGCGATATAGCTCTCCGAATCGCTAAGCTGGCAGTGGGCGTGTTGCGCGTAGAACCGATGACCGTTGGGGCGGAAAGGTTGTCCAGTGATGCTGGATGTGGGTGGTCGCAGGACTGGTCATTGTGGCAATCTTTGGAGGAGAGCTATGTTCAGCAGTGGACATCTTTCGGCTAATATGATGGTGATGTTGAATAATACCATCAAATTAAAAAAAATTTGATAACGGCCATGTGGCTTATGATGGTCCCGTTTCATCTATTTATTGTGCTACGCGTCACTTTCGCACTTGTATACTTGTTAGAACCTGACGGCAACAACGACAAACGGTTAAACACGGGACCACCATAATAAGCCTACATGACTGTAGACCGAATGTTATTAATAAGCATCAGAGCGCTTGTGGCCTAGCGGTACGCAGCGGTCGTGGGTCCAATCCCCGGCTCGTACCAATGGGTTTTTCAAAAAACTTATGTACAAAATATAATTTGACAAGTGTTTTTCGGTGAAGGAAAACATCGTGAGGAAACCTGCATACACCTGCGAAGAAATTCAAGGGTGTATGTGAGTTCCCAACAAGTACTGGGCCAGCGTTGGGACTACGCAAAATAGGCACGTTTGATGTATAGTTGCGGAAAATGGCCAGAATACAATACAATACATAGGGGTAATTTCGAACTTAGGCACATTGAAAATCGGTCTTCAGCCGACCTAGCAAAGATGCTATTTTACAATCGTATACGATAATTAAAGCGATAAGCTTTATAATGCTAATACTTTGGAGGCTAATGTTCTAGCTGCATCCAAAATGTGTTTTTCTAGCCTGCAGCGTCCCCTGAGATGACCTGTCTCCTTGCAGACATAATCTGGTTGTACCTGCACTGTCAAGAAAGCCCTGACAATCCTGCCAGGACATGCATACGATAAAATAAACAGTCACTATCTAGTCAAAGTCAAACTATTCTTTATTCAAGTAAGCTTATTCTTATTAATAAGCATTTTCGAATCGTCAAGAGAGAAAAAAAAACTACTACCTATCAACTCATATCTACCAGCTATGAGGAAAACGGAACTTTTTAATAAGTTATCATGATGCAGTTATACGAGTATCTTAAAAGAGCTACAGATAAATAAAAATAAACTGAAGATTTTCTAAACAGGAGTCCGAAATGGTACATGAATCAATATCCTTTACTGTAGGTACCTTCTTAAAACAAAAATATTTTAAGAAGGTAATTTTTTCATATATTTTGTTATCTATTTTACCATAACTCTATTTTAGTATAAAATCTACTCGTCTCACCAAAACACGGCAAACTAGAAACATAAACCGAATCTCCCACCATTCATAAAACTTCTCCGCGCGAAACTTTTTACATAAAACCCTTCATAAAACGCCTAATCCCCCACACCCCCACCAAGACGTCCAAAATTTACATAAATTTACAAATTCCGAGCAAAATAAAGTAGCACATAGTTCCCCCCTGAAAGGGGGAGCCCACCCGTTTTTCATGTTTAATTTTAACTTTGCAAAACTGGCGTTTTAATATGACTCCTTGCTTTTAAAATTTTATGCCAACCTTCCGAAATGAGAATTCCGTTTATGCCGCTCCAGAGACGTAGTTTTATTGTGTTTGAATTGCTAACGGATTCGTTCCTTTTTCGAAATGAGTTGACTTTTTAATGTGTTTTGTTAGTGGCCAGTTAGTTTCGAAACAGTTTGATTACATTACACATAACTGTCATTAAATTAATATTAAAATTGGTTATGATTTGTTTGAAAATGTATTAAGGATTATTTGTTATTTTAGACCGAATATTAATTTCGTGAAAAATAATATTTTTTGTACTTTTGTTTTAATGTTTTTGAATACCTACATACATATCACATCAGAAACATAGAATTAGTATGTATTAGATGGTAGTATGGCATCAGCTAAACTAACCTAACTTTTGAAGCTTCGTAGTCTCATTACATCCTTCGGCACTTTCTCTTACATACTAAATTCACCAATTTATAGTTTACTCTGTAACTAAAACTTAATTATCCCTTCTACGAACCCTTTATGTACCACAGATAAGAAAACAGAATCAAAACAAACCGCCTTAATCCTGAGCCGTAAAACAAGGCGCAGAATATTAAAACCGTACCTACGAACGAACGCCATTAAAATGCGTAATTGCTGGATTAGACCAAGATTCCTCTATTTGCCGCTATCGCGTTGCCCAAATTCTAATACTACAGCAAAGTTACAGAGTAAAACTAACCCAAGTAAAACAGCCTTCGAAACTGCAGATTACAAAATTGAAATCGCTTAGTTACTTTACCAATAGCATATATCGCAGGAGTATGATTGTCAAGATTGAACTGTATTTGGTGTAGCTAGAATTTATTCTCGCGCCGCGACTTGATTTTCGCGTAGGAAATACAGATTGTAAAGGTTTTCTAAGGGATGTATTTAGTCTGTGGCTTATAATAAGGCTTGTATTTATAATGTGAACGCTTGTTTCGTCTTGGGACGTGCCGCCCATACGTCATGAGCCGAGGTCTCAAGATTACGCGATTCCAACGGCTTTTTCGAATTTAGAGCGCTTCGGCTCGTTTTATGCTTCGAAAATGGAACTGAATTTAAATGGATTATGTGGAATTTGAATTAGGAACGTGATGTATTTTTTTAATTAGGGTTATTTAGAGTCGACGTTGTTTTGAAATTGAAATGGGATAAGCCATGTGTAAGTAATTAGTTGTGCTTATACATGCAAAAGTGCACTGGTATTTTAACCGACTTTCAAATACAACAAAATATTACAATTATACCTACAACGCACATCAATATTTATTAATTTGATTGTAATCTAGATATATGGTACTCCTGAAACTACATTTTAAATGTTTTATTTGCATTGATCCCATTAACAAATTCCTCTACTCTTAATCTAAACAAATAACACTGCATTTTCTCAACATCCCCAATTTACATCAAAACATACGTTCTCAAACACACCAACTTTACAAACGAAACAGCAAAAACTCAATACTCCGCCAGCGGGAGCAAAAAAACTAAAACATCCATATATTTAGTAAAAACTTACCCCCCCCAGTAGCACCGCCCCACCTCACGGATCCATACCAAGGAGCATGTCTTGCGTATACACGTCTCTTTCACTCCCCCACTTTTTTTAATACAACGCAGCTGCCAGAAAGGGAGAGGACACGTCTTAAAGGAAAGAAAATAGCGCGCTCTCGCTTTGCTCCTTTACAATGGAGAAAAGACGCAAAATTAAATAATACTTTGTCGTTTAAATGAAATTGGGGGGAAGGGGGAAAAAGGTATTGATTTTAGTTGGAGATTAGAGGGTTTTGTTGTTGGGTTTTATGATTAAGCCTGTATTGTTTCTAAGATAGTTTCGAACGGGAAAAACGGGTTATAAGGATTAAATATTAAGTCAATGTTGGGTTTTGGTGGTTTCTCTTTTGACGTCTTGTGATTGAATTCAGTTTAAAAGATATGTAATACATAAGGTT
>JALPQI010021409.1:0-25438 GCA_025490895.1 Thaumatotibia leucotreta
TGCAACCATAATTTGAAAAGTACCGGAAGGCGCAGCGTGGGTAGATAGAAGGTCGCAGGAGTCCGCTGGATGCGGGTGGCGCAGGACCGGTCATTGTGACAATCTTTGGGGGCCCAGGTTCAGCAGTGGACGTCTTTCGGCTGATACGATGCTGATTGCAACCACTGTAGTTTTTAAAATGCTTAAAAATAACAATAACTTTACTTTCAGATCATCAAAGTCCCAGAAACAAAAGAAGGCTTCATCGACCTAAACAATCTCGAGCAGAAGCTGCAGCGATACTCAGGAACCGGGAAACGCATGATCGGTTTTTTTCCCGCGGCTTCCAAACTTACTGGAGTTCTGGCTGATGATGTGGCCACCACACTCCTGCTGCATCAATACGGGGCGTGGGCATTCTGGGACTACACCCTCGTGGCGCCAACGTGTGCTGTTGACATGAACCCTACCTTCCCTGGGGTGGAAGAGGAGATGGTGAAGAAAGACGCGGTGTTTCTTTAATTGTGAGAAGTTTGTGGGAGGAGTCCAAGGGCCGTATGTGGCTGTCGTGAAGAAGGATGTGTTCAGAAATACTCCGATTTATTCTGATGATATTGAGGTAAGCATCTTTTGGTGTACCGATGTTTTGGAAAGAGACGGTGTCTCGCGGTAATAGTAGTTCTGATTTTAACATATCTGCGAGTTACCATTCTATCAATACCCGTACCTATAATTATATTTTTTATTTATTCCTAAATACTTATTGTGTAGTATGTTATTGCCAGTTCCGTGTGATGTTCCTTATCTCCATTGGAACTAGTTTCCTGACAAAAACTTTTCTTAACTGATGAGAAACAAACACCAATATAGGGGTTCGTATCAGAACTTAGTATGCATTAACTGATTGCGTACCAGTCTTATGGCCTGCGGCCCTACCGCGAAAAATGAAATTCGTAAATTTCGTAAACGAAATTTATAAGTTTAATGACGCCTTCCTTTGAGTGACAGAGAAAAATCCTCGAAATTTCCGAATTTCGATTTTCGCGGTAGTAGGCCTGTTTTGCAATCCCCGACGATCGGCTTTGCGAGCCATATGCCATATCAGAGCGCAACCGTATTTTCAACCAGGATTGACCATGTTCGCAGTCGCCGTCACCAGATACGGTGTGGAGGACTTGATGAAGATGACCTGAATCAATGTTATTTCTCGTAGGTTCTCTGTGAAAGAATCGAAGAGTGGAGATGCGCGGACGCAGTCAGAACAGCTCTCGTCATGCAGCTTCGGGATGCTGTGGGCTTGCAGACCATCGCTGATCGGCAGGACAACATTACCAGGTCAGTATCCTATCATCGTAAGACCCAATGTATTATCCTCGTAAGTGCAATAATTAAAGTAGGTTTTGTTTGTTTCATTGTATTTTGAAACAAACGAAATTGAGTGTGAGAGTCAGTATTAATGTAATGTTTGCTAACATTTTCAGAAATAAATATTTTATGTTTGTATTTAGGTATATACCTATATTACCTATACAACAAGATTCAATTCAAAAATAGGAAAATTAAGTATGGTGTACGTAATTGGAATTTATGTTTGTGTTGTTGGTATTCATTTTTCAACGAAATATTTCCTTTTTCTAAAAGTGCATTCAGACCAAAAGAGCATTCGCTGTTCTACCCCCCGCTCTACGAAATCAACCAATAACGTTTTGTGTAACGATCAAATTTCGTGGAGTGGGGGGTTAGAATAGCGAATGTTCGTTTGGTCTGAATGCACCTTTAACTTTTGTAATCGTGTCTCCGCTGGATTTTCCACCTAAAAATGAAAAATAAAAAGATCGCTTTTTAGCGATAAAGCCGCCTTTTTTGTAGCCTCTATTTTTTGTATTTCTTTTTGTTTGTGTACTTTTTATTTTATTTTTTTATTACGTGTGAGGTGTGCTATAAAGAGTTTTGTATTGTATTGTATGGTGGGCCTTACGAGGCTATATGATTATGAGTCCTCTAGTAGCCGCAATACCAATCGGTTGATGCTTGAAGGTGCATTTAGATCAATCGAGCATTCGCTCATTCTATCCCCCACTCTACAAAATTCGTTCGTTACACAAAACGTGATTCGTCGAAATTCGTTTATTTCGTAGAGTGGGGGATAGAATGAGCGAATGCTCGTATGATCGAGATGCACCTTGAGGTCCTAACCTTTTCTGTTATTTTTGTTAAGTTTTTTCTGGAATTGTATAATAGATGGCAATTGGTGTTTTGGCTACTATTTCAAATGCCGTAATAGCTTTATTTTGGCATGTGGATATGTGGTTTCATTCTATATACAGC
The DNA here is from genome assembly GCA_025490895.1 of Thaumatotibia leucotreta. NCBI lineage: Eukaryota > Metazoa > Arthropoda > Insecta > Lepidoptera > Tortricidae > Thaumatotibia > Thaumatotibia leucotreta. The sequence goes on from JALPQI010021409.1 coordinate 2,308, forward strand.
GTATCCTACCTACATATACTTATGGGCGTACTCGTGCATGTGCAGTTTCAGAAAATAATCCATAAATATTCTTATACTATGCATATTTCCAGGTCATGATTTTATCCCTTTTATTTTACACATAATAATGTGTAACAAAAACCAAAAGTATACCTAGTAACTACGTTACAAGTTACCTGCTTTTGTTAAGACATTTTAAGTCATAATAAAAACATATGTGCTTTGTTGTGGTTTTCAATGTATATATAAAAATACAACATTACGCACGTTTAAGTCATGATGATACAAACAAAAGCAACACTTAATCGTACATATTCCTTTGACATAGTTTATATTATTGATAGGTAAAGTAGGATACCTACCTACTAGCGTATGAGCCCAGTAGGTGCAATAGGTTACACAAAGATATGGGTGCCTTACTTCACCTACGTGACATGTTTTACTTTTTATTGTCTGTGTCACATATCCATAATTCTCATAATGTATTTGTGTTCACATGCTGTTAGAATAGGTGCCTACACTTGGGTCAGTTGGCTTAGTTTACGTAATACATAACTCGAGTCTTTATTATGGTTCGCATAACAAAGATGTTTAACTGTTTTTCAATAATATATTCAGATTCATGTTATTGAATCTAGATAATTGCTTTGATATTAACAGTAGGTAACACTTTCAAGTAAATTAACTGTCAGTCATATACCTATCAAGTTATTTTTATATGGTTGACTTACTGGGAACCTGGTACATACGACAATAGACATTTACGCGTACCCTTTATTAATTACGTAGTTATAGAGAAGAGACGTAGATTAACTGTAAGTACTTACGTATCTTTTTACCCCACTCTTCTTGCACAATTTCAATGGTTAGGCGAAAGGTAAAACGTATAGGAGTGCCAATAATAACCACATTTCGGTATTAACAGATTTCGACCCATTTCTACCCCGGCGTAATTCTAACAGGGCCCATAGGGGGGTTAAACCAGTTTGTTTAAAAAAAAATCTATTCACGATTCCCGGAAATATCGAATACCTTCGGAGACGGATTGAGAACCTTTTTTGAAGTCCTTTAAAAATGTATATGTACCTGAAAGTAGGATCCGTGTTGCTTGATCCGATATTGTGAAAATGGGGCTTATAACCTTACTTCTCCTGATTATAATATAAAATAGCATCATCGAGACGTGTTCCTATTTCTTATCTTCGCTTTCTATTCATCTGTTATCGACTAGTGTTACGTTTGCATCGACATTCGCGTGGAAAATCACGGCGACTATCGGATAGTGTCAAGTGCAATACTATTAAAGTTGCAATCCGATCGTAGGCGAATGAAATGTCATGACCATGAATACTGCCCTGGCAGTTGTGATTAGGTATAATAATGATTTTGAGCTCGTAAATGTTTATATTTTTGAGGTTTATAAATAGATTTAAGTAAAACACGACTTTAGTTGATAAAATATTGAGGTACATAATAAGTAGGTAGGTACTAGAATTTTCTAGACCTCAATCAAACCTCAATAATTTAAAAAATGCTACTTGCATACGTAGCTTCTGGTTTCTTAATTGTTAAAATTAAGAAAATTTTAATATTCAAAGTCCAATTCAAGATAGGTTCCATAAATTCGAGTAATATTAGCTAGGGGGTAACCATTGCCCGCGCAACAAAGACATGGACATAATTATTAATCATTGTGTTATACAAGATTATTTTTAATTAGCATCGTGCAGCTGACGCCATTTTTATATTTATTAAAGTTCTTTGAAAGGGTTTTATTCGTGTAGGCAATGTTAACCCTTAGGGCTGAGCTATCGGTAGATATCGGTAGTCGGCCCGCAGCCTGATGGCGTTGTATTTAATTATTAAATGTTGTTTTTTCGTCATTATAACATGTTTCCTTAGAAAAAACGATCGGTGAATGTGCACTCCTAGGCTACCTACATTTACAAACACGGATACACGTGTTCTCTGTCATTGTAAATTATCGTTTAAATCTTCCTGTCCTTGGCCTAAAGTAAACGCGAACAGACCACCACCGTCGTCTATTTTCAATTCACCGGTTACTGATTTAGTTAGGAAAACAAACTGTAAAGCCACATTCATACGCAAGCTAATTCGGTTTAAATACCTTTCAATTTGCAAGAAAATTTAAATTTGGTTAAAGCCTACAAAACTTAATGTTTAAAAGTTACGGGCAGCAAACGCTAATTCCCCGGTTGAAACGAGGAGTCTACCACGATCTGAGTACTACGAATGTGATTCAGTTTAGGACCTGAATCTGTGTCAGTTCCAAAGAATAACTGTCAAAAACTGACATGCCGAACCTAAACCGAATCTCATTTAAGAGGTCATGGGCGTCATGGCAGCCCCCCTGATCTCTGATAGGCTGAGCACCTACACCCTGTATGTTATTTCTAAAATCTGTGGTCGCCAATCTTCATTAATTTAAAATTAAGAGAAGGTCTTCTAAGGCCATTTTCGCGTAGCTACTCTCGATCTGGTAGCTGCCCTCACTAACCCAAATTTCCACCCTGTAGATAGTGTAGATGTTTAAATACGAGGAACAAGTATTAGACTACGGACGCAGACAAATAGGTTCTGCTATAAGTAGGCATATGTATACCCACCTAGGTACTATGGCACGGTATCGCTTACAACGCCAGGTGGCAATTCCAAGGTTAATTGTCTTATTACATTGCCCTCATTATATTAAAACACGATATGTCGAATTACGAACACCTGATACCTGAACACCTTATGATGTTCCCGTGATTACCGTTGTTGCCGTCAGTTGGCTTATGATGGTCCCGTTTTATCAATTTATCGTGATACGCGTCACTTTCGCACTTACATACGTTAGAACGTGACGGCAACGCCGACAAACGATTAAACGCGGTACCATCATATTTAAGCCTACAGGTTCTAACAAGTTACATGCGTAAGTGGCGAGTAGCACGATAAACGGTAAGTAAACGATAAGCGTGACCATGATAAGTCCCCTGGGTGCTTAGCCAAGTTGCCAATCGCTAACGCTTAATCGTCAATCGTAAGCGAAAGGCGTTGTCGCACTAATATGAAAGAGTGCCAGAGTGGGAAATCTACTATACGTTACTAAGCGCTAGCGATTGGCAACTTGGCTAAGCATCCTGGGACATCATAAGCACGTCAGTAGTGAAATGTTCTAGTCGATTTGTTCTGGCCAGAAATCATTCCGAGATACAACAATCGAGTTACGTTTTATGGAATCGTAAACCCACAAATCGCAGCCAAGTGCGTCGGTAGTGCTATTAAGATCATCGTAATTTATTAACATTCCTCAGTCACCTATGTTTATGTGTTTATTTACATAATGTTTACCGTTGTATGGAAATTTTCACATGCAATTTAAAATGACCTGCAGCTGAAAAGTAAATCCTTTAATTTTATATCGGAAAAGATTTTTGCTGTTATAGTTTTTGCAATATCCGTATTTATCAGTCTTTAATATCGAGATTTTGCCATATTATCCGTTATTGATTTGTTACTAGGGGTTTATGCATGACAATTACTAGGAGATACTCGTACTTATATATGTATTTAAAAGTACTGATACCATCATTTCGTTTTGATGTGTATTGAATATTGTTGACATACGATTGTTTAATTTTATCGACACGTTTTAAAAATTGTATCTTTTATCATTTTGATTGTGTGATGTTATACCATACCTATAGCGTCGAAGTCGATCATAGTAGTAGGTAATTCATGTTTTAATAATGTTATGAGAATACTACTCATGCAAGTGAAATGGGTTGACTCAGATGTGTAAACTTTTCAAAGCCAATCACTATATTATGTAGAGCGTATTTTGGGTAAAGGTATTAATACTAACAGCAGTTTTGCGAAGAAAAAATAAAACGGACAAAAAAGAAAAGTTCAATTGGTAAAATATGCTCTGTAGTCGGTTGCGGTCCCTTGGCGATTTTCCTTCTTTGATATTCTATGAATTATAATAGGGTTAGTACTTAGCACTTCCGTCCTGTTCTAAATATTTAGACCTAGAATCGAATTGCCACATTAGGTAAATACGAGTATTAGGTACAGTCAAGAGCAAAAGTAAGTGATCACCTTGTGCCTTATCACAATGGAATAAGGTCTATAATCGAACAAGAATGATCACTTACTTTTGCTCTTGACTGTACCTGAGTATAAGCACTATGTGTCAAAATAGTCTTGTGAACCATGTGGTTTATTACGTCTAGGTGAGATAAATCAAGCCAAAAGTAGATAATTATTTTACATTCTTACATATTCAGTGTGTGGCTTACAACCGGGCTGTAAATTTAAATGGTGCATTAATAAGCTAATCAACAATCATTTACACATATTGTAATATTCGTTATTGGATTGGATTCTTTTACTTGACTTAAAAGTTAACAATAACTTATCATTTTAGAAACATTGAAAAATATACAAAACGTTAAAAAAATAGTTACATATTGGTGGGAAAATAAAAAGAAAATAACTATTATGATTCAGTACCTGGTATGATATCAAGATTTCATGCGATTGACAAGCTATGATATCGTGATGCCAAGGTCCAGTACTAAGGGTCCATAACTTTGAATAACAAATTCTCCGAAATAACAATTTCGAAACATCGGGAGCTTTACAGGATTATTGCGGATAGTCTAAGGAGTCACTCATTTAATTTTTCTCCCTGTGCATGTGTGTGTGTGTGTGTGTTTTGTAAATAAATAAATAAATAGATCAATTCGACCCTATATACATTACAAATGTAGAGTACCTGTGTCATGAATCTATTGACAACCCGTTGTTAAAATGGTTGTCAATTCACTGTCAATATCTCAACGTCCTCAATGACATGTCGATATCGACACTCCAACGGCACGTGATGGCGCCTTCCTGCCGCACAAACAAACATACTGATTGTAGGCAAACTGTCAAAGCAAACGAGACTTCACAAATACCTATATCTAAAGCCTCTAAAGGCTCTTTGTGGATACACTGGCTGTGAGAACGCTCTAAGTACGGAAATTAACGATGTGAGGAGTGTTTTTTTAAGAGCAGTTTTTGTGTGGATTTTGTATAGATATATCAACATATTTAAGAAAAACTCAAATAAAGCCGTAATTTTATTGTAGTTACTTATCTATTATCTAATGGACCTAATGGTCTACTTATGCTAGATAAATGGGATAATACAATTTCTTTCAAAGGGAAAGGAATTAAAATACTTTTTAGTACAGATGGTGCTGAAGGCTGAAGTGGTTTATTTTATACATTTTATGTATAAATCGAATGGTACTGAAGTACAGTACTGAAAACGCCCTTCGGTCGTGTTTTAATTTTTCCGCAACTGGTTTCGAATTTCATTGTTTTCGCACTTGTATCGTAATGTACTATTTAGTAAACTATATTACTAACAAACAACGTCAGATGTTCGGCAAACGACGTAGGTTTAACATTTATAATTTTAATGTTTTTATTATATTATTTACATTGTAGGTATTGAAGATTGATAACGACTTCCTTGACGTATGCAGTCGTAATAATCGTGTATCCAATGTATCATCAATGGTTTTGTCACGTCCCAACAACTGTGTATTTAAGTAAGAACAGGAGTGACGTATTACATACTCGTATAGCGACAATCCAGAAATGCAAACGGATTCACATGCTCTGTTTATAACAGTTTCGTCGGCTGTGATAGATCAACTAAGAAGAACTGCGGTTGATCCATTTTTTGCGATAATGTTTACGTTATCACGCTGTATAGAACGAGAGTGACTCAGCATCTGTAACGATAATAAAAAAAATTGCCCTCTAACTTTTGATGTGAGTCCAAAAATAGTGAAAAAAAACATGACTACTGGGGCCCATTTCTCAAAAGCTTGTAACTTGTAAAACAAGTGGAAGTCTCTTCTTGACACTATTAATTAGATAAGGACTTCCGCTTGTATTACAAATTACAAGCTTTCGAGAAATGGTCCCCTGGCCTTATAGAATAATTTAAAATAAAACTATTTCGAACATAATCGGCCCAAATCTTTTCGAATAACTACGGAACCCTATATCCACTGAGCATGGCCCGAGGACCCGACATGCTCTGGGCCGGTTTTTGCAATATATTTAACATTATCATTTATCACACGCCGTTGTAGAATGCCATAACTAGTATATAACATATTACCCAAAGGATGGTTTAAAGCGTTAAGTTGATGTTAAGCCAAGTTCATAATATTAACTATAAGGAGACTTCGTTCGCAAATAGCTGTAGATTGAAAGGAAGGGCGAATTTGCGACGGATGGGTGAATTTCCCGCTTCCCCAGACCTGTTTCCCCTCAATTGGAAGACCGAACGCCATTTCATTGCATTCGCCTTATTTCCTGCGGGAACATTTGAAGAAAATTAGCGGGGAAAACAATTGTTTTTCCTATTAGATGCACTCCTAATTCAATTCTGTTAATATATTTCAGTACCTACTTAATATTCTTACTGTAGGTATGTTACTCGTCATCCAAAAATCGTAAACTTTTTTTAATCGAACGATGGCCGTTGGCACCACCGAAATCGATTGAAGTTGGTAATAAATTTTTTGTTTATATTTATTTTCCAGTCCGCAATAGATACAAAATCAATTCGAATACCTGCTACTTCTGCCATTATAAACAATTGTCACTTATAGGAGGCGTTTCGTAAATTAGGAAATGTTACAATAGGTACATACAAAACTGATAGGTAGGTTGTTGTTTGCAATAACGATGTAGGTATCTGCAACTAGTTTATTCTTGATCCTTGATAGTAGATTGTACAACAAGGGCATAAAGTGATCCATTTTTATAAGAGCCACTTTTTTGGTCTGAGCGAAGCGAAGCCCAAAATAGTAGACGAGGATAAAAATTGACATTTATGCCCTTGTTGTACTATACTGACATTTCGATGTTGGTACTATACTGAAAGTTCATCGTAATGGTTAGTAGACTCGGTCGGTAGTGGGAAGAATCATTGTTGTGTTCCATCCTGTATATTATCGCTACGTGTGTGACGGTCTTAATTATTGCTGCATAGCAACGATCTATTTCTAGTGACCCATTTAGCCAGTTAGAGGGCACCGTGCCGACATGACCTGAATTCGATTCCGGACTAGGGCTGTGTCTTACAAATAGACAAGTGCTGATTAAAAACAACGGATTCCGATGCCCGTGGCCCTGGGAGACTAATGATACTCGGAAGCTTACTATGTTTACTCCGGTCTGTAGTGAGAAAACTTCGAACATTTGACGTTTGTGACAGGATCCCTTTAGACGCTAAAGGCCCGGCCACGACATTGGTCTAAGGCGACCAGCGGCGAGCGAATCCATGAGTTGGAGCGGGATGCCGATATGGGTACTCCCTCTCACACATATGGTTTTCCGCTAAGCCGGTCGCCTTAGACCAATGTCGTGGCCGCGGCATAAGGTCTATCATTTCATGGCATTTTTTTCAATAGCGTCTTATGATTAAGGATCCTGTCCCAAACGTCAAATGTTCGAAGTAATATTGGCGAGCCATTTCACCAGACTCCCTTATCCCTGACGCCAGTAACCTGATGCCCTACTGCGCCTTTCTCTCGCACTCGTGAATTCGTATATAAGTGTGACAGGGAGGCAACTCTTCGTTCGTGGTTCGTGGCAAGGCCTCTGGCCCGTTCTGACCCTGTACTTCCACTTAGAAGTGGGATTTGATAAAAATTTGGTATAAAATGTAGTTACAGCTCTTTCGATAATTTCGGTAATTTGAAAGGGTTGGGAAATCTTGACTTAGGCAAGCGCTTGATCAAGCTTTCTTGGCTTCCTCCAGGCCCACAATCTCATAGTTTGCGGGAAGACTCCGTAGAATTTTGCCCATGCGATTAGCTGAGCTATGGATGGACAAAATTTTGCGAATCCGTCATGTTTCGGGATTATTTGTAGCAAAAATCTGTAACTCAAGTTTACGCAACCCTAATAAAATACTTCACACGAAGTTGCCGCATCAAAGTGTCTGCATGCGAGATGCATCGATAGTCGTAGGTATAATAAAACGCCTTTCAAATCTTTCAAACATATCTAATCGACATTTTATTAGTTTCCTTTTTTGGTTGTATTGTAGGGATCTGGCGACTTTCTGGCGGCGGTGGGATATTATTAGGTATATATACATATATCTGTTTGAATTCTATCAAATCGGTTGGGATTTGGTAAGAAAGTTGTGGCTCATATTTATTGTAAAATACTGTGAAAAAATAATTATTGGTAGAATCTGTAACTTTATTTATAAGCTACAATAATATACAAAATTAAAACTATACTACTGTAAAACTACCCTATAAATATTTACGAAATCATATTTAACCGAAGTGAGTAAATAGAATAGCCAATTAACTCGGGATTAACTGGTTAGGTCCACAGTGTCCACACATTTTTGACACTATTATTCGTTTAACTTAATGTTAGCAGCTTAACCCTGGATTGTGCTTGTTTCTCGATTCTGTTTGCTGCTTGGTGACTGCAGTAGGAATACATTTATTACCCCCTCCAACTCTTCCCGATCCTGAGAGTCTAATAAGGGATCGAAAATTTATGATGAACAGCAGCGTCATCATAGTCCTTTCGACACCATGAATTTTCCGGGAATTTCTGAACCGAGAATTCCCTACTCAATATACCCTTTCTTTAAAGTTTCCGGTACAAAGGTGCCCATATCCCTTGCGGCATTGCCGCGTTGAATAGCTATGGCCATTGGGCAACCTCTGCACCAGAAACGACTCGGAGCGGGGGTTATCTCCCCTTTGCCTGAGTCGACGCCCTATGTCACGCACAAGTAGTTATATATTATGATTCTCACGATGGCAAAAAAATAATGAATGTTAACACTTCAGCAACACGAAGACGTGTTAAGATCGAAGATTTATCAGATGATATTGTACGCGATACATCTAACAGTTCACGCTTGTGTTTCACAGACAAACACATTAATTCCGCGAAAGTGACATACAACTTGGAAACTAGATCAAAAGATTTTCTGCCACTATCCATGTGGGTCAGAGATATAGGTTAATCTATTAACATAATTATTACATCGGATTGTTTTCGGGAAATCTATTTATATAAGGAGTCGGGTGATTGCGTAAAATACTGGTGTTTGTAGACAAATGGGCGCCAAAGACCAAAGGCCGTCGAATAAGTTTACGTTTGATATCTATCTGTTTATTGAACAAGTGACATGTCGAAGTAGAATAGAAATAATATGTTCGGTTATCGCGAGGATTACACATGAAATAAAACTGATAAACTCGCGTATATTAATCGCCTGCAGACCACGAACCCTGACATTCGAAACGTCGGAATGAAGTTAAATTTAATTAATATACGCGAGTTTATCCATTTCCATAGTTTTAGATTAGAAATACTAATGAAACCCAATTAAGTGCTTAAATTTAAACATACTTGTTAGGAAGACTTAGGCTTTCGTGCACGATCTTGGGTTAACCAATTAACACTGCATTAGCTGGTTAAGACCATACAATTTTGACGTTGCTAAGCGTTTAAAGTTTAAACTCGTGTTAGCTTAACCCTTCATTACCTTCATTTATCCTGTACGATTGTAGAATGACATCATAGCTAGGTATGCTGCTCTGAAATATTGAAAGTTGATTCGTGCATTTTACTTGAGGATGTGAGTTGTAGGTATCGCACTGTGCAACTAGCGACAAGGGTGTGAGGTGAGAGTGTTAATTCGCATAAAAGGGGAGCCGAAAACGGAGACAAACTAAACACCGGCCGTTCTCATTGACAAGTTTAATCGACTGACGATGGCGGGTACGCAGCCGCGCCCTCTCATATCTTAAACTCCCACATAACATCCCTCCACCTTTATTTCTAAAATTAATACTAGGAATGACAATTATTAACACTAAAAGTTGCTCCCTGATCGAGAGTAGTTAGAGGTACGTCGACATGCCCGCAGAGGTAAGCGGGTATCTTCCACAACTCCTTGGATTTTGTGATCGAACTGTATTATACCTACAATTTGTTGGCACAACATTGGCAATTGTAACAGTTTTATAACCGCGGCATCATAAATCGCGCAATATAGGAAACTGGACTGGACTTGGCTATCTAACAATGACCGATCAACTCATATAAGCTTTCTACGTTGAGGGCTCAAATTAGGTCGGACCACGCTGGCGCCTGATTCTATAGAAATAGAACGAAATGACGTAAACATGAGATAAAACAGTACGGCTGTTACATTGAACATCAACATACACAGTAGGGGTTTCCTAGAGAGATAATAACAAAACCATCTCAGCTGGCTTAGAATTTCTTTTGCAGCATTCATTACTACATAATTATGTTGTGTAACGTTGCATTTTCATCAGGGCCTTGCTTGCCCTACAAAGTTTTATTAACTGCGTAATTACTTTCAGTCAATTCTAGGTCCTTATTCCGTCTTTAAACCCTTAAACAACTATTTGGTAGGGGTATGGTTTCAATCTCACCGAGAATATTAAAACAGGATGATTCCTAACGAAATTATTCTGCATGAATAAGTAATGTGAGTACCTAGGCTACCTACAGTGTTGTTATACACTTTGATACACACAAGTATCCACAAGTTGACTCCAGAACTTGAATTACATTTATGCAGAAGCTACAAACAGATAAGTTATAATAACAAGTAAGTATAAATACCATCTTCAAACCAGCACTAGTTGGAAGGGTGGCGGGTGGCTATTTGGGCAAAAATAGTTTAATTATATCTCGTCGCAATAGTACATTTCGATGCAAGTGCAAAAATTTTTTTTTCGACGAGGGTAAAAGTTGGAGCCCCAGTGAAACGAGGGCGACAATTACACGAGTTAAAAAGAAGTTACACGTGTATCGAACGATTTTTTTCATAACAAGTGCGTTAAAAAGAGAAATTTACGCTAGCGAAGCGTGCGCAAAGTTTACTTTTCCGTACTAGTTAGGAAAAGTATGTTCCCTTCTTCTGAAAAAGATTCGAAACTACCTCACTAGATTTGAATCACATTAACTTTTAGAAGATTAAATGTCGTCCGCCTATAATCTTAGTTTAATATTATTATCAGGAGTAAGACTTGTCTAACTTATCTTACAAAATAAGTCCGTTAAATCTAGTTTTCACTAGCGCCGGTACTAAGCCTAATGGGTATGTAAAGTTAACGTTTATTTATGTAAATTCACTCCCACACAACTTTAGTGCGTCACAGACTAGTGCACGGTTGGATGTCGTTTCTGTATTAATGGAAACCCGTATCTAAATAATAGCTCTCGTTAACTACTTAGGTACGATACTTTGGAATGATATTCATCATCATCGTCGGCCCATGTTCATCCACTGCTGGATGCCTCGCAAATGACACGCCCTTGTGATCGGTTTTCTCCTAGCATCCACCTCCTGCCAGCCATCTTGCGCGAAGGATATGAATTAACAAATATCGCATTTTTTAATTAAGGGAGGAACGAGAACTGAGTCGGCTGAATGAATGATTGACTTTGACAACTTAACATGAATACCGCTCTAGAACTATGCACCTAAGGAATCTTTAATAAATATACGCCTCTAAGTGACCGTGGGCAAAGAAAAAATGATGCATGTTCTCTCCTTACTATTTAGATTGTAATAAGATGAAAAAGTGTAGAAAATTAAAGACTTACACAGATTATAAAGTCCACTACCATTGTAATAGGTACTTAGTTATCAATATCATATAGAGGTGAATCTTGGTCGTGTAACGGGAGTGAAAAGGCTACTAAGGAAAAAAATATCCCAAACCTCTCGACTCCCTTCCACCCCCTTGTAAGAGAAAATAAGACATGGCCGACCCCCTTCCCCTAAATCCTCTTAGGTAATAAATGAATGCCCCCTTACCTTACATTTTGTCCACGAATAGTTTTTGTCACGCTCACTTCCCATGTACAAGTTTGTCATTCATTTTATTAAAGTGATAAATTAATCAGTACGAAATACACCCGATCTCAATTTGCGTAGGGTCATAATCATGAGAGCAGTTAATGTATTTACGCTAAATGTAACGGCAGTTTTAGATGTAGGTACATACCTATATACCTATTCCGTGCGCCAGTAGGAAAAAAAGTAAACAAACCTAAAATCTTTTATTATTTTAAACCTTGGTCTTATACAGGGTGGAAAGGGACGACGTTCCATCCCGCTACCGACCGAGTCTACCAACCATTACGATGAACTTTCAGTATGGGACCAACATGGGTCTATATCGGGTGGCATAATGTTTTTATTTCGAAAAATTTATCGCATAACAACTTTACGCCGAAAAATGAATGGCATAAACATTGTTGCGCATATTTTTGCTATGCCAAAATTGTTAATCCTAACTTGGTTGTTCCTAAATATTGTTTGTCCTAATGATTTTCGTGTCTAATGTATACAGGGTGGTCCAAACCTTGACGTCAAAAAATTTTTTTTAGGTTCCCTACGTCATGGGCTATCAGAATATACCCCATGTATGTTAGCCGATTTTTTGTAGTTTTCGAGTTATGAATTTTTGAAAATTTTTTTTTTGAGAAATTCTGGAATGAAGAAATTTTTTTATAAAAAAAAACTTTTGGATTTTTTAACTAGTTTCTTTTTGTAAAAGTATTACTAAAAATAACGCATTTACTGACAAAAAAATTAGCGGCCTCACTTTGATACAAGTAGGATAAAAAATACTAAATTCAAAATTTTACGTTAAAAATGCATCAAAATAGAATTAACGTACGTAAATAAAAAAAATAAAACATATCCCAAGGATTTTTGGTAATGTAAAGACTGCCCTAGACCTTAAACTTTCGTAAAAGCACAAAAAAAGTGATACTTAATAATGAGGATTTTTCGAAGTAGTCGGTCAAATAAACTTAACTTTCATTTCATTTCATTTATTCATTCAAAAATACATAAGCATTACAGTACAATTACCAAGTCGCTTACATACTATACATAATTAAATACTATAATAAATCGAAATTAGATACCATACATACTAAGTTACAAAAAAAAATTTAAATTTTAAAGTAGTAAAAAATGACTTGAATAACTACACAAATTGAGTTTTCGTGGTATTTTCTGTCTTTATTTATTGATAAGAACAACAAAACAGACGAATTTCACTTTATTTTTAAATAAAAAAATTTGAAGTTTTTTTTAAGTTTATTTGACCGCCTACTCCGAAAAATCCTCATTATTAAGTATCACTTTTTTTTTGCTTTTGCGAAGGTTTAAGGTCTAGGGCAGTCTTTACATTACCAAAAATCCTTGGGATATGTTTAATTTTTTTTATTTACGTACATTAATGCTATTTTGATACGTTTTTAGCGTAAAATTTTGAATTTGGTATTTTTTTATCCTACTTGTATCAAAGTGAGGACGCTAATTTTTTTATCAGTAAATGCTTTATTTGTTGTTATACTTTTACAAAAAGAAACTAGTTCAAAAACCCAACAGTTTTTTTTTAAATTATAAATTTTTTCATTCAAGAATTTTTCCAAAAAAAATTTTCAAAAATTCGTAACTCGAAAACTACAAAAAATCGGCTAATATACATGGGGTATATTCTGATAGCTCATGACGTGAGGAATCTAAAAAAAATTTTTTGACGTCAAGGTTTGGACCACCCTGTATGTATCGAAAAATTATTGTGCATAATGGTGATGTTCCTACTATTTAATGTACTAATAGTGATTACCTACCTTTAACTAGCTTTAAAAATATTTTTTTATTCCTTATACTTAACTATTACTAAATAATTCGCCCTGTTGTCCAAAGAATTTAAGTGAGCAATTTTGACCTGGGAACCGCTTAAGGCCTATTTCCGCTCTAAGGGACAAAAGGTACCTAACTAACCTATCCAGGTTAAGGTAGGGGATGTTCAGATTATTTCTTTTTTATTGCGGGGGGCTTCGCCCCCCGAGCCCCCCTGGTGGGGGGCTTCGCCCCCCGTCCCCCCTTTTTTTTGGCTTTGTAAGTATGAGGATGTGTAAACAATTGATTAAAAATACTTAAGTATTTAAAGACTACGCCATTCACTCCGCCCTAGTTTCGAAACCACGTCGGTTTTACCCTGGTTTATTACTTTAACATTTTTTTTAACCATTCACCCTGTTGTTCAAATGTTTTGCATGTTTTTATTAAAATGCCTTTTTGAATGAAATTTCGGACATGATAAAAGTAGGCGCAGTGAAAATTGACAGTTCGAGTAGTAGGGAAAACAATATTTATTACAATGAACATTAGGATTATTATTATTTAGGTCATTCGACATTCGAGTAATCAATATTAGAATAAATATGGTGTAGGTATTTTAAACGTCATCATCATCATCATCTCAGCCATAAGACGTCCACTGCTGAACATAGGCCTCCCCTCTGGACCTCCACATGTACCGGTTAGATGCGACCTGCATCCAGCGTGTCCCGGCGACCTTCATAAGGTCGTCTGTCCATCTTGTGGGTGGACGTCCTACGCTGCGTTTGCCTAGCCGTGGTCTCCACTCGAGTACTTTTCGACCCCATCGACCATCTGCTCTGCGTGCAATGTGGCCTGCCCATTGCCACTTCAGCTTACTAATCCGGAGGGCTATGTCAGCAACTTTAGTTCGCCTACGGATCTCCTCATTTCTGATTCGATCACGCAGAGAAACTCCGAGCATAGCCCTCTCCATAGCTCTTTGAGCGACTCTGAGTTTAGAGATGAGGCCGATGGTGAAGGACCACGTTTCGGCGCCGTAAGTCATCACTGGTAACACACATTGATTGTAGACTTTCGTCTTAAGGCACTGAGGTATGTCGGACGAAAAGACATCGCGTAGTTTCCCGAACGCTGCCCAACCGAGTTGGATTCGGCGGTTGACCTCTTTCTCGAAGTTGGACCTACCTAATTGGACTACTTGTCCTAGGTAGATGTACGAGTCAACAACTTCGAGTACCGAGTTTTCAACAGAAACCGGGGTGAGCACAACATTGGCATTTGACATAACTTTCGTCTTATCCATGTTCATTTTCAAGCCCACCCGTTGAGAAACTCGGTTAAGGTCATTGAGCATTTTGCTGAGTTCCTCCATCGACTCTGCCATGACTACGATATCGTCGGCAAACCGAAGGTGAGTGATGTTTTCGCCGTTCACATTGATGCCAAGTCCTTGCCATTCCAGGAGCTTAAAGGCATCTTCCATTGCGGCAGTAAACAGTTTCGGAGATATAACATCTCCCTGCCTTACGCCTCTTCGCAACGGAATAGCCTTCGTAGTCTGCTCCTGTACTCGGACCGACATTGTGGCGTTGCTATACAAACACTTCAACACTTCGATGTACCGATAGTCAATGTGGCATCGCTGAAGAGACTCAAGCACTGCCCATATTTCTACCGAATCGAAGGCTTTTTCATAGTCCACAAACGCTAAGCATAATGGCAAGTTATACTCCTCGGTCTTCTGTATAACTTGTCGCAGCGTATGTATGTGGTCTATGGTACTATAGCCTTTTCGGAATCCAGCTTGTTCGGGAGGCTGGAAGTCATCAAGTCTGTATTCGAGACGGTTCGTGATGACCCTTGAAAACAGTTTATAAACATGACTCAGAAGCGTGATGGGTCTATAGTTCTTCAAAAGGCTGTTATCACCTTTTTTGAAAAACAGCACCACCTCGCCTCGGTTCCATGCTTCAGGCGTTTTGCCCTCGGACAAGACGGAATTAAAGAGCTTCTGGAGGACTTTAAGAACCGGTGTTCCACCCGCTCTCAGAAGCTCTGAAGTGATTCCGTCATCGCCCGGCGCCTTGTTGTTTTTAAGCTGCTTCAGGGCCATCCTAATCTCGTACAGACTGATGTCCGGGATATCCTCGGTGTAGTGTCGGGACAGCTTGGCTCTTGGATCTCCTACCAAACTGTCAACGGGCTTTGCGACCGAAGTATATAACTGTCCATAGAACCTCTCGATCTCACCTAAAACCTCTGCTTTTGTTGACGCTATGCTGCCATCTCCCCGTTTCAGCTTTGTCAGCTGGCTTTGCCCAATAGACTTGTCCTTTGCGAACACTTTGGAGCCTTGGTTTCGCTCGATTGTCTCTTTAACACGGTTAGTATTAAAGAGACGCACGTCATGTCGCAAGGACTTGGATATGCGTCTATTGAGCTGCCTATATGACTCCGCGTCATGCGAAGATTGCAGCTGTAGCGAGCGTCGTTCAGCCATGAGGTTTAAAGTTTGAACGGTCAGTTTTTGAGGTCTATCTTTACGGCGTGGTCTAAAAAATTTAGACCCTACCATATGGACAGTTTGTACTAGCCCGTCGTTGATCTCGTCCACTGATGCCAAGTCCTCAAGGCAAGCAAAGCGGTTAGAGAGCTCAAGTTGAAAGCTTTCGGGGTTTTGGATATGGGCTCGAGTGGGACGGAGCGTAGACTTCATCAGGCTGGACCTTTCAAGTTTAACATTGATATTCAGTGAGCCCCTGACGATTCGATGATCGCTACCGGTTTTCACCCTGTTGATCACAGACACATCACTGAATATACGTTTCCTGTCGGTCATGATGAAGTCTATCTCATTTCTCGTGGAACCATCGGGACTCAACCAGGTCCATTTCCTTTGAGGCGGCTTCTGGAAGAAAGAGTTCATCATAAAGAGTCCCTCTTTCTCCAAAAAGTCGGCCAGCCTCTGTCCCCTATGGTTCCGTTGTCCATAGCCAAATTGCCCCACTCTCAACTCATCACCGCTTTTCTTGCCCAACTTTGCATTGAAGTCCCCCATAACAACAGTGAAGTAGGTTTTAGAAGTATGTATGGCCTTACTTATGTCCTCATACATAACTTCTACTTCATCATCGGAGTGTGACGAGGTCGGTGCATATACCTGAATGACCTTCAGCGAATATCTTTTGGATATTCTGAGTACCAGGTATACCACCCTGCTCGACACACTTTCGATGGTTATTATGTTGTTTACGAGGGACCTGTGGACGAGAAACCCTACACCACCTTGGGACTGTTGGTCGCCCTCCCGGTGGTAGAGCAAGTTACCGGACTTCAGGGTTACGGTGTCCTCCCCTTCTCTACGGACTTCGCATAGCCCGACTATGTCCCAGTGTAACTTGCTCAGTTCCTCTTCCAGCTCGTAAATCTTTTCGTCAGCCCTCATAGTGCGGATATTGTGTGTTACCAGGGCCAATCGTCGTGGGGGTGGGTAGCCGGATAGGTGCCGGTGATTCTTAGCACCCCTTGCCCTGTTTCTCTGGCCGCTACCGTAGCCAGGAAGAGCAGGACTGCCGGGCACTAGGGGCCTAGGTTGTGTTTTGTTCATTTCATGGGGGGGGGGTTGCCATACGCGCCACGCTTGGCATGCGGGTTGGCGCGCGCAGTTTGTTACTTGTTACTCTGCGGAAGATGCTGCTGCCCATCTTCCGGTATTTATTCCCTTAGCAGGCTCTTACTGCAACCACGGGATGATATGGTGGGGGACTATTCGCAAGCCGGTCACCCCACGGCAAACGTTTTAAACGTGTATGCGCAAAATTAAGTAGGCTAAACAAGTAGTATGCCATGTAACATTATGCCATACATTCTCGGCCAAAAAATTTTAGGACAATCGACGTTATGCGACACGACAGGCACCCGACCAACATCGAAATATAAAAAAAAAAATTAACCCTTCATATAAGGTGAGTGATTAGTTAGAGTTCAATAGTATGGAAAAGTCAATTTTCCATGTACGCTTTCGATGTTGGTCCCATACTGAAAGTTCATCGTAATGGTTGGTAGACTCGGTCGGTAGCGGGATGGAACGTCGTCCCTTTCCACCCTGTATAGTGTGTGTCTATGACCCGGGCTTTTACGAAAATGGGTAATAATTCGCATTACTAGCAATCGTTTTCAAGTATTAACATTTGGCAAATAATTAAATTGACCGTACAATTAATTTTATTTCCTCCGAACGATCAATGTAACGCATTTACTGCTTAGTTGTCAAACGTTGTGAGTGGCTGCGATCTGTCATTGTGAAGTGCAAATTAACGATTCATTTTGAAGTACATTGCTTCTCAATTAAATTTTCTTAGAAAATTAATTACTTTTAAAATTAGCATTTTGAATCGAATAATGTTCACGGTTTGACTAGAAATCTTCATCGCATTCCTCGTTTCGATGAAAGCCAGTATCGTAGACACACACTGTATATACTTGGTGATATACGACAAAACTTAAAACTTTAGTTAAACCTTGAGTTCACATACATGTTTAATTAAAATTATTATATTTTTTAGTATTAACGTAAAAATTAATCTACGAACGTGTTTCATGACATGAAAATAAATCTTTCAACATGTGTCAAAGACAACAAATTATATTTGTTTACATTTTTTTGTTTTCTGCTCGCGCACGGTATAGTGCTACTCATAGAGCCAAGGTTATTGATATAGGAAGAATAATCAATGAGAATGTTAATAGCTGCGGCAGTGCGCGCACGCTGCTTTTAAAGCTGGGTCCAGATATGTGCATTCATCTTGAATAAAATTCAGAGGATGAAATCTGACAGCCTTAGTATGCGGCAATCTCCCTATATAAGACTTCTCTCTTTGCCGTTAACAATCTTGGCAAAGTGGTCGTGGTCATCACTGTTGATGGCAAGCTTTACAACGCGTCGCCGTCGTTATCTTAGACATTTGCGTTGAAATTTTTGTTCCCTATTTTTGTGAACAACTCAAATAGTTCAGTTTTGTGTAGTAACACTAAGTAAAAAATATATTTATTTCCAAAACTACAATTTATGTACATAGATTAATTCTAACTAATCTACTTAACCTAACCTATATCTAAGATTGGCGCTTGTGGCATTGTGCCGAGGATGCTGGCGGCATTTCCTCGCTGTATCGCAATACTGATGCGTTGTGTATCTGTATAATGTACAGATTGTTATTTACGTGTCTTAAATACAATGTTACTGTTAGCGACGCGCTCATTCGGATACCCGTTTATAGTTTAATGTATACCTATACCTACCTATCTACATACATATGTGTATAGATGCATTTTTTGCCAATGCCCCACGGCCGGCCCTGTCAGTCTGCATGCATTCGTTGACAGAGCCGCGCGGTACCGGGTTAAATTTGCTACTTAGCCATAATTACTGTCAAGTTTTTCTGTAATGCTTTACCGTGCTCATATTAGTACCTAGATAAAATAAGTGCATAAATCTCTGCGTTTACTTCATCACCTTAAAACCTCACCCCACTGGCTTCAGTTACAATACACTTCACATATCAGAAACTACTGAATTTATTTGTCTGTTCATACAACAAACGCTGGTAATTTTGTGATAGCAAGGAAAGGCAAGGTTGGCTATTCTCCAAAACGGAGATACCCAATTTACATCTATGTTATCCTTAGGGTACAGTCTACGATTATAAATAGGTACGTAAGGCACTACGTAAATAATAAATTGCTAGATATTTATATTTACAATTAACCTCGACTAATATCCAAACGTAGAAGATAGATTAAGGATAATATAAGAATCCCATTACAATTCTATTG
Organism: Thaumatotibia leucotreta; assembly: GCA_025490895.1. NCBI lineage: Eukaryota > Metazoa > Arthropoda > Insecta > Lepidoptera > Tortricidae > Thaumatotibia > Thaumatotibia leucotreta. Next base: position 21,896 of record JALPQI010021409.1, read on the forward strand.
TGACGAACAATAAAATTGAACTGAAGCCAACCATTCGATGGATTTTTCCTTATCAACAAAACGACGCGTTGCCTAAGAGTCGATACAATGGTTCGGTGCACAGACGTATCTACACTATAATTAAGAATGCGTAACAATAGTTACAATTAGGTTGGTATTTGCGTTCTTTTCTTCGTTACCAAACAATTATGTACTTCTTATTAATGTATGAAGATTAGCTCAGGAGGCCTAGCCAAGAGATAATATACGGAAATGGTCACGTGACTTTTTGTTCGAATCTGTCATTCGCATACATTTATTACTCATCGCTTATCGTATACGATTGCAGAATAGCATCTTGGCTAAGCCTGAAGGCGTTTTTACTTGTCATGGGCCATTTTTTATTCCTTCTCTTCTCGTCTATTCTGTATTGAGTTTCGATTGATTCGATTTGTTACACAAATCGAATCAATGCGCCTTATTATTTTATTATTTTAATTTATTTAATAGGTACCTACTTATTAAAAAAATAGTAAAAACCTAACTTATGTAAGTTTAGTTTTAAAAATATAAATGACAGGAGTGTTAGCATATTAGCAAGCGGATCACTGAGATTTTATACTGGTCTTCCTTCATAAAAGATAAGAATATCACCAGTTTCCTTATCTAATAAAAGTAATAAATACGTACTACTTAGGTCTATGTCAACCACATCATTGATCATAAGGATATCTCAGTTCCTATCTGACTAAGAATGCTTAAGCACATAAGCTTTTCATTCTCAGCACGATACTTGCCAATTTCCTGTAGGCACAGGCATATCCGTGTCTGTTCAATAAGTTTGCATTGAATTTATAAGAAGCCATATTGATGCATATAAATGAGGACCACCCGGAGATATTATGCGTCTTGGTAAAAACCTTACTGATACATTTTATTCCAAACCCCACTTTTACGCTACGATCTACGATTTATGCCATTTTCAAGTAGTTTCGTGAAAATATTGTTTCTCTTATTTCTTTTACAAGAAATACGATTACGTCTTTATGCTGATGCTCCAATTTAGACTAGTTAATAATTTATTGTTTATCTCCCTTGATACACAATTTGCTATAGCATGCTTCATCATCATTATCCACAAACTGTTATCGCCCACCGCTGAGCATAGGCCTGTCTTCGAGTATACTTCGTGAAATATAAATTGGTAACTTTCTACCTACATTATTGTAAAAATAAACATTCAATTTATATTTCTCGAACTATACGCCACTAAGCCCGGCTCTTTGCCAATGTAGCCCAAGATCATCCCGCAAGCATGCTTACTTCCTGTTTATCCTGGTTCTGTAACATTTAATTAATCTTCTTGCCCTTCTGTTGCAGACAAGTCCTATCCCACATCAAGAACATCCCAGAACTGATCCTCCTAGGCAGCGAATCCCCAACCGCCCGACGTCTGCCGATCTTCTCCCTCATGGTGAAGCATCCTCGTGGCACCTTCCTGCATCACAACTTCGTGTGTGCGGTCCTGAACGATGTCTTCGGCATCCAGGCTAGAGGCGGCTTGAGCAGCAACCTGAACTACGGATCGGATATACTGGGCATTGATGATCAGCTGCTGAAGGAATATGAGAAACTGCTGCATGTTGAAACGTTAGTACCTAAAGACTAAAATAGTTAACTATTACTTAGGGAAGAATATTCTTAGATTATTCCTGTGATGTTATAGGATGTGACGTTGACGGTGAGATTATAAATGTAGATAATGATATTTTTTATGTTTTTGGTCCTTGGACCTACTCGAGTACCAATACCAATACGTAATCAAATACTGTAAAGTGTTTTGTTATAATTGTCTCAAACTAGTTAATCGTTATCTAATCAAACTAATTTATCGTTAGTTCAGTAAACATGCTGGTAGTGGGTATTCAAGTATTATGCCTGCAGATATTAATGTGCAAAATATTGTATTAGCGTTTCAAAAATATTTGGTTTTACCCAAATAGCACTTAGCGGTCACTGTATAGTTTGCTTTGTTTTTGATCGGATTTTAGGTGCGGAAACCATCACAATACTTTACACCGCTCAAAACAAATGAATGACTATTTTATGCAAATTTGACTACATGGAATTATACTTAGCACGTCACTAAACACTATTATGAAATGAAGGTCGTTAGAGCTTGCTAAATCCTTCTGATTTTTACAGACAAAAAGAGATAGCGCGAGTAAGGAAGCTCAGTGCAGTTAAGCTTCCTGATGTCCCTATACACAACGAGCATCTCAGGCCCGGTTTCTGCAGGGTGTCCCTGCAGTACTTCATGTCCGACAGCGAACTGGCATTCGTTCTTGAGGCTTTGAAAATGGTTGCGACCGAAGGATGGAAGATATTACCCCAATACGTAGTAAATCCAGAGACGGGGCAGTGGAAGCACCATACGTGCGCAACGCTTCGTGATAGAAGATCCCTATTTTCTTTGAGGTTCAATGATGGGAAAGTTACAGCCAATGAAAGAAGAGTATCTGGTAAGCACAACCACGCATAATATTTATGAGAACGATTACCTTTCGTTAGTATATAACTATGACGTCAACTGTTTAGGAACGCATTGTTTGTAAATCAATACATAGTTTAATGTTTTCGGTTTTTTCAGGTCCCGGTATATTCCCACAAACACATACAGAATGTCTGCAGACTGCCAGAAATTTATTCAACCGGGCACGAAAATTAGCCATGAAATGCTCGACAGCTGAGCCGGAAATGAGTTTCAACCCGCGCATCGACTATCTGCGCTGGTTCATGTTACCCAAAGAGGCCCATGATCTTCTTCTGGGAAGGTCAGCCAATGTCAAACATATTGTGCCATTTGATCCCTCCGGATACACCGGGGCCAGAAAGAGTCTATACACGAGAGCTAATATCACCTCCTCACCTATACTGGGGTCATCGCCGCGACATCTTAGTCTTTCGGCCATCGATGACTGCCAAATATTCAGATTAAAGCAGAAACAAAAATTCTATTCAAGAGAATCTAGTCTCAGAGAGACGCCACCAAAGGAAGAAAATAATAAGACGTCGCATCCAGTCAAATTTGCTGTTGGAGAATCGATATCTCCTCTCCGCCTGTGTCCGCAGTCAGCGACACCGTTGCTGATCCGATCGAGATGCTATAGTTTGGGGTCTGATAGTCCAGCTGTACCGTTTAGTGCACAAACTAAACTGAATCTTGGGTTAAAGGAAAGTAGTCCGAACAATATCTCCGAGAAAACAAGTTTCTGCAACTGCGGAAGTCAGACTGATCTCCAATCGTTGGATGACCCCATGATCTCACCTCCAGTATTTCCTTTTAGTACTCAAAGCAGCACTTCAGACTGTAGTCAGCTCGGACGTTCATCGCCAACGACATCGTTGACTTCGCAGACATCTGAAGATCTGCAGGCTTATGTCAAAGAGATGACTAAAGAAATATGTACTGAGATTAAGTCAGAAATACGTGAAGTAATATCCAGGGTAGATGATATTTTGGAAAATTCTGATGCGCTGGACCAGTCGAATGCTAGCATAAAC
>JALPQI010021410.1:0-17323 GCA_025490895.1 Thaumatotibia leucotreta
AGAATGAACTTTTGACAGTTATATATTAACCCTTATTAATATGAGGGTAAGACTCATCGTTTTTCCGATAATCTTAACGTCATATAATATATATAAGGTTCATTTTCTAAACTGACAAATGTTAATTCTTAGAAATCGGCAACTATAGTTGGTAGTGAAGCCTGAAGGTTGCGGGTTCAAATCCAGGCGAGGATTTGAAAGAATTTTGTTTCTTTGTCGCAGTTGTTTTTTTTTTATGATTTTAAGCATCGGGATGATAATAAAATAACCAAAGAGTCGGCTATATAAACTTATATAAAATATGTAATCCTTGACACAAATGTATTTATTACACACGATAGAAGTCTAAGTGAAAAATGTAAGATTAAATGTACCGAAGTACACTTTTTCATAAAATTTCCACACACAATGCCTCTTAGATATTGTATTGTAATTTGTAGTGCATTTCATTATGTATTTGATTAATGTATTTACTGTAATAAAAATGAATAAAAACCACACAGTTAACAAATATTAGCACAGTTAATACGATAAAGTTGAAAAGAATATTCCATACAATAACTTGAAGACGTTTAAAATCATAACGTTGCAAGTAGAATACATATTTACGCCAATTTGAAAATAATACTTTGAAACGTTTAAACAAAAACTATTAAAATCCCTTGATATATTTTTTATACTTCTGGTCAGTTGAGATACATAGATAACAGCATAAATGTCTGTGTTTTCAATTAAAAGGTATAAAAGAGGCTCATAATTCCATAAATCTCTTTAATCCGTCGGATTCTACTACTGACCGAGCAGGGAATATTAAGTTACAATGGAATATTTCGTCGTTTTGGTGGCCTGTCTCGTGTTTGTAAGGGCCCAAATACCACCGGGCTGTCAAGGGCCTTGGTGTGAGTATATTTTTCATTTTTTTTTCAAAAAGTGTATTTAAAAAAATTTGAAAAGCTACTTCTCATAAAAATTTTCGATATAATTATTAATGTATTGTGACGATTTGATTTTTCACATAAATATTACAATATATCCCCACCAAATTTTATTATTTCAAAAATATAGGTACTGTTTACCATTTTTTCTATTTCCAAAACCCACACCGGTCCATAATTTCTTGTGAATGTTTAAAAACATTATGTTTAGAACTCTAGAGAGTTTTTGTCTCCGTGGAAACTTTCCGCAAATCACTTCAATGAATACATAGTAGGTGTTTAATAACATTCAATTGTTTAGGATAGACTTTTTTGAGCATGCAAAATAGATCCATAAACCACAAGGCCTATTCGAAAAAATTGCCTGTTTTATTATTAAATGCATATGGAATAGTCCTCGAGTTAATGCACTCATGCATCAAAATCTACCGACGATAAGTTGATATCAACAAGACAAAAGTTCAAATAGGTCTCCAGATTAAAACATATCAATATTATACGAGTATCAAGTTTCGATATTCTGTCACTATGCGTGATATATGTTATTCTAGCACCACTAGCATAAATGTAACATGACAAAACCTCGAAAGTGATATAGACTATGTGTCACTGCTTAATCCATGAAGTTAACAACAGCAAGTATCTTATTTTACTCGTGAAATAAATACAATAAGCAAAACGTAGTAAGTACCTATTATACAATGGTCGTTTACGACAGAGAAGTCTTGACCCGCGCTCCGGGGCATTCCTGGGTGCTTAGACAAGTTGCCAATCGCTGACGCTTAATCGTCAATCGTAAACGAAAGGCAGCTAAATGTCTTTATCGCACTAATGCGAATGAGTGACAGAGAGGGAAACGTACGATACGCTACTAAGCGTAATGCCGCAGCCATTACATTGGTCTAAGGCGACCAGCGGCGAGCGAATAAGTTGGAGCGGGATGCCGATATGGGTACGAGAGGGAGCACCATACGTTTTCCGCTAAGCCGGTCGCTTTAGACCGATGTCGTGGCCGCGGCGTTAGCGATTGGCAACTTGGCTAAGCATCCTGGTGTAAAAATTGTTAATCGCGATTCAGCGTGGCAATGCCGCAAGCGTGATGGGTACTTTTGCACCGGAGATGACAAGGGCGGGTTATTTGACTAGTACTTTTGGTAATGCTTGGGACCAATCAATTGTATGTTTTTATTAAATAAATGATATATGATTATACAATATTCATAAAACAAAAATATACATACCTATGGCCAGCAGCCCGTTTCTCGAAAGCTTGTAATTTGTAATACAAGTGGAAGTCTCTTTTTAACACTGTTAATTAGACAAGGACTTCCGCTTGTATTATAAGTTACAAACTTTCGAGAAATAGGCCCCAGGTAGGTACTTTCAGAGATTGGTTAATATTAATAGGGCAGGCAAACAAATAAATAATAATAACGTATTTTAGTAACCCAAAGAAAACAAGAAATAAATACAATGATCACTTTGGAAGATGCTAATATGATTAATGATTATTTAGTTTAATACACACTGAAAATCTTCGACACTTCCAGGTCCAATAAAGTGCCCACCCGGCACGTACAGGTACGCCGTCGGCTGCGACTACCTCCAACCAGAGCCGACCTGCAAAAACCCGCGCCCAGCAAAAGAGACCGGAGCTCAAATCTGTGATTTCCAGGCCTGTTACTGTAACCCCCCAACCGTGAGAAACGAAGAAACAAAAGAATGCGTTAGGTTACGTGACTGCCCAAGAAAAGTTGTTACTCCAGTGACTCCGAGGACCCCTGCGACCCCCGCGACCCCAAGGACCCCAAGGACCCCCGCGACCCCAAGGACCCCCATGACTCCGAGACCCCCTCGGACCCCTGCGCCTGTAACCCCTGGAACTCCTACGCATAGACCATGTCTTCCGAAGCCTGAAGTCCTTCCACCTTGTGAAGGAGAATAGCTGGGAGGTTACTGCTTTTAAGGGTCTCTAATAAAAGTATCTGTCTAATAAAAGCTCTATTATTATCTAGTTATGGGCAGATTTTTATTTTGTTGTAGTTTTTTAAAATTTTCTATTTTGGACTTTTTTACAATTTTTCTACTTAGAATCACGAGCTCTTTCGGTCCTGATAGAAATAAAAAAGTGTCCCGAAAAAGAAAATACATTTTCTTACACTTTCTTCGACCGTAACTCTGTGGAAGACAAAAAAATGTATGAAATTCTTGGGACACTTTTTTCTGTTAATGAGGTTCGAAAGAGCACGAGAGCACGAGTAGAAAAAATATGAAAATATCCAAATTTGGAATAAAAATATTTTACAATAAAATAAAATTCAACCTTTATAATGTTATCTAGTTATGGCATACCAAAAGGATATAAATACCTGGGGATTGAAAAATAAGTCCTAAAATAAGCATAGGTAGTGTGTCAAACTTGTTCTCTAGTTTAGATTCGATGTTTCGAATTAGGTAATTAATTAAGCGTTAACACAACATTTTTTTGTGTGTATTATGTACCTTAAGTATAACATGGTTTATTTATTTTTTATTAATTTTATTTCATTATTTCACAAAAAATACCAATGGCGTACTTAAGGCTAAAAGGCATTCTCTATGGTTAGTGCATGTTGTAACATAAATGTTTTGTGTGCACTATCAAATATCACTTATGGGCTCAAGCTCGTATAGAACGAAAACGCACACAAATACGTACATGCATACAGAATACAAAACATACTTATAATATCTACACTAGTAGACACATCCTCCCAAAGCAGGGTAGTCTTAATTTGGAGGACGATGACGTTAAGTGGTATGCCATGTAACATTTCTTAAATCCTTAACCCTATTTCCCCTCCTAAACTGAAAAAACGCAATTTACGGAAATGATCCTATTCTTCTTGAATTAACATGTTTCGCCTTAACTTCGTTATTTAAAAATAAAAAATACCTTTTTTAAACATGGTTATAATTATTTACAACAAGCGCAAGTATATGTATGAGACCATTGTTTTTCATTGCCGCGGGCTGAGCTTCATCAAACATATGACTAATAAAATGAAATATCTACAACTGGAAAGCCACTTGACCTGAATTCAATGTTTTCAGGCAATTATTTTTCTTATTCTTAGATATCATAAGCCCTACAATTACATAAACCATTGTGGATCTTAGATCACTTACCGTAAGTACAATTTATTTGTATTTAATTTCTGTTACTTGGTTCTCAATAACATGAACATTGATCACGAAACTGAATTTAACAGAGTAACACCGCAATTTTTTCAGCCACCTTAGCCTAGTTGTTAGTGACCCTGCCCACGAAGCCGGAGGTTCCGGGTTCGAATCTCGGCGAAGGCATTATTTGTGTATTTATTTATCATAAATATTTGTTCCTTAGCTGTCTATGTATTTAAGTATATATATTATATCTATCTCTCCATTGAGCTTTAATTGAGCTGTGGAGCCAGATCGATCTGAGAAAAATAGAATAAAATTTTATTTCATGCTGATCATACATCATCATCAACATTTTGATGAATTACAACAGATTAAAAAAAAATCGAATAGAGTTATAGAAAAAATAAATTATTACATAATTATTATTCGTATTACGTAGGTACATATGTCATGAATTAAAATTACGTTTCAATGGAAGTGAATAGATTCAATATTTTTACAGAAATGTTATAAATAAGATAAAATTAAGATGTCCTAATATATTTTTTTATTTTATTCGATTGAATTAAGTACTTAAGTAGTCTATTGTAGACTAGAGTCTGTAGTGAAAGTGAAGGCATTCGGCTGCAAGGCACGCCCATCTTAAGGTGGATTTACACCAAACGAGCGAATGCTCATTCTATCCCCACTCTACGAAATTCGTTCGCTACGCAAAACGTAATTCGCCGAAATCCGTTGATTTCGTAGAGTAGTAAACCCCCTGTATAGTGTAAATTGTAATACCGCTCAATGCATGTCTGGCAAAAATATCGATAGTTTACTTCGCCAATTTTGTTGGCCAGCGCCTGATTGGAGTATGAAGCGTTTGCTTTGGTCGTTAGCTTTACACCTTTGCACTTCACACGGTGGAAAATACAGGCGCCGTGCAAATAGAATGGATTCTTAGTTACTTAATTACATAATTGAAAGATAAAATGCTTCAATGGTCAAGACTGGTAACATCACAGCTACTATTTTTGTGCGAAAAATTATTGCATTCTGTGACACGGCATGTCATAATTATCTAATTAAAGAGAGAAAAATATAATATAAAACAAATCCTGAGAAGAAAATTAAAATGTATCAAACACATTAAAAACGGACGTCCTTTCGGGTTATTTCTACAGTTGAGGGGTTAAACAATTCAATAGGCATAATTATGTAAACGATCTGGTGTATGAAGAATCCGGAACAAAAAAAAATATCAAACTAGCTTATTATTAAGGTCTATTAAGAGTGTTACTCTGATCAGTAATTTATTCTGTGACATGACGTCTTTTGAGTTTTCTCTTACACGTGAGCTCTTATTATGAATTATTTGGTGTTTATTTTAACCAATTTACATAATGAGTTCACCACGAACTGTTCAAATAACGCGTTGACACTATTGTATTGCATATTGCATAAAATTGCTTAAATAGCGGTATCTCCGCTCTTTTTTTCAGTTTTTTGATATTTGGTTACCAAGAAACGTTTTCGGTAACCAGCGATTGAAGATGAAGTTCATATCTGTTTGCGTATTGGCCATTGTTGGTTTGTCTTCTTTAGCTGTGAATGCTGTTCCTCAAGGTAAGTCTATCATATCATATTTTTACATTAATGATCAAGAATTAAAAACTTTTGTTTACTATTGATGTCTCCGGTGATATTATAATAATTAAAAACATCTATTTTTACCCCATATACTCCGCTATAACAAATTTGCTTGTCAATTAATGACTTTAACTATTTTAAATCGTAGTCCAATTGTCTTGTGACAAATCTGTCACTCGGCATTCCAGGGGTTAAGTCATTTTTAACATCGTTTTTTTTATAAGTAATTTAAATGAGCCTGTCCGTAGTAATATATTAAATAAATTAAGAGCTATTTAATTTATTCATTTATATTCCAGTTTGATCGTAAGTATTTAAAATAATATGAACATAGTCAAATTTATAAATAAAGGTCCATTTAGAAATAAATTTAATTAACTAGTAGTTTCATTTGAGACAAGCTAATTAATTGATGACATTGATGACAGATATGATTCAAACTTTTGTTTTCATAACCCGATACCAACAGGCTAAAATAAAATATACATATTAACCAAATCTTTTCCCCCAGGTCCCCAGAATTGCCCACCGGGAACCCAACTATACTCCATCGGCTGCGGTTTTGTAACCCGCGAAGCGACATGCCGCGAATACCGGCCCAGACCAGACAAGCAGCAGTCCTGTGGCTACGTCGCCTGTCACTGCATCAGCCCCACCGTCAGAAACGAGGCTACAGGCCAATGCGTCCACTTAGACAAGTGCCCAGGCGCTAGGATCATCCACACACACGGCAGAGGCGGAATCCCGAAGATCCAAAGACGACCAGCTCCCAGAAACCCGCAAATCCCAGTTCCACTACCAATCCCCGTTCAAATTCCTCAGATACCAAGACAACCTCAACAGCAGATCCCTGTGCCACTGACACAAACGTCACCATCCACTGGCTACACTAACTACAACGGCTATTCTGGTTACACCAAATTATAATAGTTACTCGAACACTAACAGTGGTTACAAGAATTATAACGCTGGTTACCCAAATGGAAATAACAACGCGGTGTTTCTTTAATGGATGTTTAGTTTAGTATATTAAAATATTTTTTTATGAAAATGTATTTTTTTTATTTTGCCTTTGTCCCATGAAATTATAAGTAAATGATAGACGAAGGAAAAAGTTTGGATCCGAGAAAGAAGAAACGTAATTTTAATGTCTTATATCCCATTATTTTATTGGAACATATACTTATTCCTTTACAGCGTCTAAAGTACTAATATATTATTAAAATCGTCTATTAAATTTTTACTCTCTCTTACAGTAGGTATGTAATATGTATTGGTTCTGAATTACTTCTCACAACTTTTTCAGGTTGATGCTTGTCAACTTTACTCTCTTTTGTAACCACCATGTTTTGATGTGATCGGTGTTGTTGTTATTGTATTCTGGCCATCTTTTCCGCAACTCGACATCAAACGTGCCTATTTTGCGTGGTCCTAACGCTGGCCCGGTACTTGTTGGGGACTTCATATACACCCTTGAATTTCTTCGCAGGTGTATGCAGGTTTCCTCACGAAGTTTTCCTTCACCGTAAAGCTCCTTGTCTTGTGAATGTGCGATCGGTGTTATTAATTATTGTATAAAATTAAGTAAATATCACAGCAAAATGACCTATATAAATACATCTTATCTTATTGGTGGGGCCCTTACAGATACACTTCGACCCATTGGGATCTTTAAGTAGTCTTTGAGGTTATTTTTTGTTAGCAACCTAGAAAGTAACTACTCAGCTCAGTAACACGGTAAGAAACGTGCAGAATATTACTACTACCTCGATTATATTGAGAGGTTGTAATTATTCCTTCTCTGTTATGTTAAAACAAACTATGCCGATACTTTTTATGCACAACCAGATTATGCCTCATCCTAAATAGGAACATCGAAATTATGCTCAAACGAAATACGCTAAAGTTGAGTATGCCACAACAGTTTCTGCACAAAGCCCATTATGACTACATACTCGTAGTTTATGCCATGTAGAATTAATCATAAAAGAATTATGCCACAGCAGGGTGAACCAGAAAGTAGGGCCGCGTTAATAATGCAGCGGCATCTCATGGTAAGCACACTACTCGTACTCGCATATAAGTGCGAGAGAGCCGTATAGAAACTAAGGCCGCGTTAACAACACGACGGCAGCTCATGGTACGGCTACTGGAAGTGAGTTCGGCACGTTTGCACGACTCAGGGGAGTGAGGGGTATAAATCACCCCAGATAAGCTATCGGGTAAAAACGTGGGATCGCTGCTATTAATTAGAGGCTTGTTTACAACCGACTATGATATGATGTTATTTATTGACTGTAGGAGGACCGTTTCAGGTTGGACAGGATGCTTAGCCAAGTTGCCAATCGCTAACGCTTAGTAGCGTATCGTAGTTTTCCCTCTCTTTCACTCTTTCATATTAGTGCGACAAAGACAGTTAGCTGCCTTTCGTTTACGATTTACGACTAAGCGTTAACGATTGGCAAATTGTCTGAAGTGCCTTCACAGTCAAACTATATAAAATAGTTTTGTGAAGCTATGTACAATAACTATTTGTATCCTTATTGTGTAATAAATAAATATAAAAAAGCACCCAGAAATACTTTCATTTGTCTGGCTGTTTCTCTTGCATTTATCGATCGATTTTCGCGTCTTAATAGTGGTTTCGATGATGAGCCGTTCCTGGTAACTTAACCAAAACCATGTGGGGAATATTCCCAAATACTCTCCCCATAGTAACTTTGGGAATTAACCGGGAACGGCCCAATTCTATTTTCCATAGTTATGTAAGTAGGTACTTATCTAGGACAGCGTGCCGCGGAGAGATATTTTTAGGATTTTATTTTATTTTTAATTTTACTCATTTTCATAATTAGGTTCAAAAACATCTTACGACTACTATTATACTTAACATTTTATAATTACAAATTTAATATAATGTGTTAGTAAGCCGAGATCTGCTACTGCCGTTACCGGTAATGTCGCAATTAGAAATATTCCCCATAGGTACCGTGTTGGGAAAATTACCGGTAACGGCTATAACAGCACTATTTGTTAGTAACCCGGGTTAAACCAATGTACTCGTATACCGGGTGAAATGAAATGGCAAATTAATCTACTGCGAGATCTTTAAAATGTGTCTTTGTCGAACCGATGACGATGGCGTCAAAATAACAGAGACAAATAATATGCTCGAAATCAACTCATTTCAAAGTTCGCGGTAAGGTAGGCCTACCCACAGACATAACTGCCATAACAATGAAATAAAACTACAAAACGCAACTCGCGTATGTTATATAGAGTAAGTTTTAGTTTTATTATGCATCAACATGTAGTTTTTCCGTTTTATAGTTTTATTTCATGAGTACCTATTTCATGAGTAGGTACCTACATAATCATCACGGTAACCAAAGAAAACGTTATGCAACAAAGTTTGTACCGAATATCTCTCTGTGGGGTCATAATTAAATGTAAGTTGCAAAATATTTATTAACAAAACCATTAATTATAAACACATTACATAAACAATATGACTTAAGTAGTATAGATTAAATTAAATGCTTTTGCAAAAACTTTTAGTTAGGTAACGATTTTGATTGTACTCATGAATCCTATTCGTGTATAAATATCACCCGTATTATATTTATGCACGATATATATTATTACAAAAATATGTACAACCATGAACGCACCCTAGCTGACCCTAAAACCATTCCGAAGAAACCCACATTTGCCTACAAACATAAGGCGAAACGAACAGGTTGCAAAACTTCTCGTAAAAAACGTTCCCAAATTTATCAAGATAATAAAAGAAACGTCCCAAAGTGACATTGTCGTGGCGAAGGTGTGAAATGCCGGAGACGTAGGCTGGTCGCAGTGGAATGATTACATGCAGTACGTTCATCTGCAATTTGTCCCTATCTTCCAGAGGCTGCGAACAAATAAAACATGGAAGCCGCACGCCAAAGTACTTAAATTAGTTAAATTTCCTTTCAAAAACGGTCCTGAATATTAGTTGACAAGTGTCACCCCCTCTTCAATGCATCGCGGTAATGAATTTCAATACCTATCAACCTATAAAAACTTAAACCGCCATTTAAAAATATTTGTGCTTGGTCCATCAAAAATTTGATTGGCTATATTCTATAAACATTTGTCAAATATGTTGCGCCGAATGATGAATCTAGGAACGATTGAATAATTGATTTTGGGGGCATTTTTGAGCTGGCGTTAGACGTCCGTGTTATATATGGTCGCAGTGCAGAAGTAGCTGGATAAATGAAGGAAAACCCGGTTTCAACGCATTATATTCATATAAATGAACAATATGAACATGTTAAAAAACGTAAAATGCAACATTAACGGCTTGTATACTTGTAAATTACGAATTTACCGAAATGGAAACACTGCGGATTACAAATTTAAAATAAAGATTTAGTTTTGTACTTACTTTTTATAATGTGAAGCTACCTGAAAGACGTGAACATAATTATGTATAAATGTAAGATCCACCTATCAATACTACAGCTATGGAAAAACAATCTTCAACGTATATATTTCTTACACTGGGAAGAAGCTGGTTGTTAAGCTAATGGTGTTTTGATGGACGTTGATGAATAATAAAATAAAGTCAGTGCCAAGATTTTTGCATTTTTTATTTAATCCAATTAATGATGCTCCAGTATCAATCCCCAGACAAACAAGACAGACAGTTTCAGAGACAATGCATAATTTTTAAGAAGATTCTTTGTAAGCTTCCCTTTGGTAAATCAGTAATAATTTACGTCTTTCTCTCTCATGTATACATGTGTTGTACTGATTACTAATGGTGTGCTGTGACGAGTGACGCAAACTAACGACCTGACATATCAGCTAAACGGAAACCCTGGGCATTATCTCGTGCGAGACGCTCGCTCCAGAGGGTTTCCTAAAACGGAACTCCAAAATACAATACTAATTGTTCATTATACGCTTAAATCTCATCTATTTCACATCACACATCACACACATCACATCATCAGCCTATGATAGTCCACTGCTGGACGTAGGCCTCTCCTATTAACTATGCGCATAGACGCATTAGGAGGTAAATGCTCATATCACCACGCTGGGCAAGCGGATTGGCGATCGTAGTAATGTGTCCACTATGATGACGCTGCTGCCCAACATCAATCTTTTATCAAATAATGGTCAGTGACACTTCAATCCTTTAGTCGACTCTTACGACACCCGCAGGAGGAGTTGGGGTGGTGACAAATGTATTCTTACTGCCGTCACCACACGGTCACCACATCTATTTCACTCATGCTACATATAAGCTTCATGTTTTAAGAATAAACTCACGAACAGGGAACGCACGCAATCACATAGTTATATTTTGGACAGTATTAGCCGTACCATGAGTTGGAAAGTAAACGATACGTGGCTTACTAAACACTTAAAAATACGTAAACTATTATTTACATGGCGCGCACTGACATATTGGAGCGAGCGCGGTGGCCTGCTCCACGTATCGCGTATAGCCTAACGTTACCGATACTTGCAAAGTTTTGATAGGACTACAGTATTCTGGTTCTACGTTTACCTTATATGTGTCTAACTCGATAAACTCGACAATAGTCGATGTTTTACCGCGTTTAGTATCAGTTTTCAAGCTATAAAAATATTTAACCGTATGTCGTAGCGTAAATTACACTTCAACCCCTTAATCGACTATTTCGACAACCACGGGAAGAGTTGGGGTGGTGACAAATGTACTCGTACTGCTGTCACCACACGTCTACCTTTATGCTCGCTTTCCCCTGAGAGCGAAGCGGACTCATTAATGACTCCGTTTCACGTTCATCGCTCGCTAAGGATTAGTATTCAGCTGACGACTGCGAGTCACAGCAGCAGTGAAAGTTAAACGGAGCCATTAATGAGTCCGCTCCGCTCGCAGTGGAAAGTGGACATTACCTAAGTACCTTTACACTTTACAGCATGTTTCATAATCCCTGGATAATTATATCTGGCAGATAGAATTATCACTTTCCTATTCTCCAGGTATGTAAAAGAAAAGCTATAGATCAAATTTACAATACATTTTAATCATAATTTTAAAAATGTAGATGAGTAAACATTTAACGTACCTATTTACATTTATAAATATTGGATGTCATATGGGCATTTTCACTTTTAGGGACACCCAATTAGCGTAAAATTAAAAAAACCTTAATTGCAGTCAGCTTTGTAACGACAATTAAGTACAATATCTTTAGGAATTTAAACTTTATCGGCGGTTTTGAAATATATATATAATACAGTTTGTGAAATGAACACCAAAGCCAAGTTTTTATCGAAATTTGACACTTAATTGTCGTTATAAAGCTGACTGAAATTAAGGTTTTATAACTTCACGCTAATTGGGTGACCCAAAAAGTGAAAATGCCCCTATACCAAAGAAAAAAACGACCAAGATAACCATCGTCCGAGGTGGGAATCGAACCCACGTGCTCAGATTTTGCAGCAGATGCCTGCACCGCTGCACTAATATTTTTTAAAGCTGTCTTTTTCTGCTTACAGTTTTTTATGACTTATGACTAACTTTGATGAGTGTCATCACACTCATATTGACGCTATCGTGATTTTTGTTTTTACGACGGCCATAACTATGAATTTTTATTTTGCAATCGACATATTCATTTACCTAATAAGCTAATACGTATCGGTATTTATACATGGACGTTATTCAGATAAGGTGGATGAGTAACCAACCGTTAGATTGGTTGAACGTGTTCACAAGCCCTTCAATATTAGACGGGAAGGCAGTTTGCACAGCTGGTGCGATGCGATAGCCATGTGCTAGTTACAGGACATTCATCGTCATCATAAATTTAAGAGCGCTCTTGGCGTTGGAGCAGCTTCCATGACTCCCTGTCTACAGTTTATTTTAAGATCCTGGATGCGTAGCCAAATTTCCAATCGCTAACGCTTAGTAGCGTATCGTAGTTTTCCCTCTCAGCCGCTCTTTCAAATTTGTGCGATACGATTGACGATTAAGCGTTAGCGATAGGCAAATTGTCTAAGCACCCTGATACGACACGACTTCCACTTTCTCTTTCAGTTGGTCCATGTATGCTATTCTTACCCTGCCACTCTAAAGTTGGTCTTTTATAGAATTTTGTCGTAACAGATGTGCTTACCAAGGAAAAAATCAACTGCGAAAGACTCTGGTTGTCACGAGACTCGAACCCGCTTCCTCTGGATTGCCGGTCCAACGTGCACGTCCAATTACACCAGACGACCTTCCGTCGATCACAGCGAATTTAGTCAATGGTATTGTGAAGCTAATCACTAGCGACATCTGTACTTAATGTTTCGAAGAAACTACAACCTTAGGCCACTCAAAGACGTGTGTCTACCACAATTGTCCGCAAACTCGACAACTCTCCGTTGCGTTGAATTTGCTATGGAGGGTGCTGTAATCAATTCATGATTAGAAAACATCAATTTGTTTTATAATTAAACAAATTGATGTTGGTGTTACTTTTTTACAATGCGGATAATCCCACAATGTCGTAACAGATGTGCTTACCATGGAAAAAATCAACTGCGAAAGACTCTGGTTGTCACGGGACTCGAACCCGCTTCCTCTGGATTGCCGGTCCAACGTGCACGTCCAATTACACCAGACGACCTTCCGTCGATCACAGCGAATTTAGTCAATGGTATTGTGAAGCTAATCACTAGCGACATCTGTACTTAATGTTTCGAAGATACTACAACCTTAGGCCACTCAAAGACGTGTGTCTACCACAATCGTCCGCAAACTCGACAACTCTCCGCTGCGTTGAATTTGCTATGGAGGGTGCTGTAATCAATTCATGATTAGAAAACATCAATTTGTTTGTTTGTTGTCACTTCTTATGCTCTTAAAATGTTATTTTAATCCCTGCATATCGGGACTAAAACTCTTTATTAATCTCTAGGGACTAAAGTATTTTTTTTTAATTGACGTTGGAAACCCGTAAACAGCCACACTCACGGTGTTCAAGAGAATAAAGGATAGTCGCCATTTTCAGTGCTTGTGTATCATGGATTTAGAACATGGATATGGATTTGACAACGTAATAATAATAGCAAGAACGAAAGGGATGGTCTTATGAAACTTTTTACTAGTGGAAGTGAAAAGGAACGATAATCGTCCGTCCTTATCACTGTGCCACTATTTTTTGTGTGTGTGTGTGTTAGATGCTAAGTCTAAGTGCCACACACACAAGTATCTTCTAAGTAGTAAGTGACTATGTCTATCCCTCTTAGTGGCATAGTGGCACACTATGTGCGGCCCCTCGTTGTGTATGGACCACTTTTGTGCATGCCGTGGATACAACCTCTAAACTTTTTTTTAATTGACTTTGTGGAAACCCCTAAACAGCCATTTCTGGTGTTTATGATTTTTTAACGAACGATTATTGCCATTGGAAAAAACCTCAAAATGTTAATTGTGTAAAAATATTACGGAAAATCGTTTTCTTTTCTTAATATAGGTACATGTATATTTAATACTTGTTTAATATATGATTAAGATTGAATCCAATTTATTACTTACATATGTTATGTTTTAACCAATTAGCTTCAAAATAGTTTGTAGTTAGCTCTAATTCGTTGGCTAAATATGCAAGTATTTAAAGCGTCATATTTCGAAAAAGGAATACAGATAAAAACTAAAACGCGGAACGAATTTGATTGCTTATTTTTTGTGTTTTTGTCCATAAGTAATATTGTTCAAATCGTATAATTTACGATGATGGCGTTAATATGAAGAAGTATTAACGCCTTACTCCAGAATGAAGAAGAATGCAAAACAGGTGGTGCAAAATCTTTTGCCGCCGAAATCTAATGTAATATTCAAAAGCGTATCAAACTTTTATGGATTGGAAAACTGGAAAGCTAATTAGGTACCAACATCATTTATGGAAGGCGTATTTCTGACATATTTTGATGAAAAATCTAAGAAATATCAACCGTCATCACCTTGTAGCATATATTCCATGCTTAAAACCACACTGCAACTAAACCATATAACTTGATAAAGTTTGCGAACTTATCGTCAAGTGGCCATGTTCCGAAGAAATCGGAAGTTTTGACATCGCAGAACATATATTTTTTTTGTTTTTTACTTGTTATTTCTGTTAATAAATACTGAGATTTTTTCCTCGCATTCTTAGTGAAAAGTAGAGTGTTTAATTCGGGACTAAACAGCCATAATGACACTCGAACTACATCCACCCTCGCTACGCTCGGGTGGATAAATATCTCGTGTCATAATGGCCTGTTTTAGTCCCTCGTTGAACAATCTACTATTATTCGCATATTTTAGTAAACGATACAGAAAAAAATATCGAATTAAGTATATGTCTAGAGTGATCCAGTAAATTGAAATTCCCTAGAACATTATCTATAGGAAAGGGAAAACTTTTAACAGGATTTCTAACCAAATTTTAAGTTAATAATATTGTCATATGAAGTTTGCTGGATTCCGTAGTCTTGTCACACTCAATAGACATGACATACATGAAATGGACAAAATAAAAACACAAAAAACCTTCAAACGATAGTTTTACCAATAACATACTTTTCTAAATTTAAAATTGGAATTAAAAAACGAGAAAGAAAAAATAAAAAAATAATGTTTACCTATGCGGATTTCACCAAAACTCATTTTACTTGTAAAACATCTTGCTTTTTTTAGTCTCAGGAATCTGGTGTTAATTTTTTTCACTTTTCTTATGGGCACATTGTATAAGTATCTTCGCTTCGTTTGAGCCTGTGGTATACCAAATCTTTAGGCATTAAGGTCCGTCCATCCCCGGGCGTATTAGCTTCGTATAAATCGACTCCCCGATTGCAATTTATGACCCCTGATAGTGCGTTTATAAGGAAACACTCTTTTATGAGTCGCCCTGGGGACTAGGCTTAAGTGTGGGACACCTTTTTTCGTAATAAAAGCGAATGGGTGGGACGGGTTATGGATACGGTGGCATTCGTAGATTTTCTCGAACGTTCGAGAAGGTTTATCGTTGAAGTCATTATTTTGATAACTGAAATTTTCTTTTTTTTATGGCGTAGGAGACAAACGCTGATTGCTTGGTGTTAAGCAGTCGGGTATTCCTCATTTTTACTCTGCCTGTCTTTCGAGGGCCGTAGAAAAAATTGAAAAATTAAAAAAATTTAGGGTTAGCAAAGCTGCGTTCGAATGATACCAAATTTGTGTTTAATTTATGGCTTATCTGTGCAAAAAAATGTTTGTTTACATTTAAAGTCTCATACTTGAATTCGCAATATTTTCAAAATAATTTTTGGTAATATAGAAATGAATTTTTACTGAAATGTAATCTTGTGTTTGAAATAAATGTGTTCAAAGTGCAGCCAGTAAAGAAAAGCTGATGCAGGTGGCAAAGTGTAGGAATGAATGAACAATTATGTGAAAACTTCAAGCTTTCGAGGTTATGTTGAATATTTCCTCTATTTTCTTTTTCATTTGGTTGAATCAGTTGAACACTCCTCTTTGTCTAAGGCGTAATCATAAAAAAGTACTAAAACGATGACATAATGTTTCGTTTAAATCACATGATAAAATAATCTTAAAACAAATTGTTGAATAAACAGTCTATTTAAAACAAATTGTAAGAAATCTCTAACTAGATGTCACTGTGACATGGTTATAAAGCTGTCTAGGGTTCCATTTGATCGAGTGTACATAGATACTAATAGAGTAGGTAAATTGAATAGGACCTATGTTTCAGTAACCGAGTAAACTACGTTCATTGGGAGTTACACGCATTATTACCCCTTAGGGGGTAACTAGGTGGATTGATACATGTCCGTGGCGATATTGGATCTAATTGTGTATGTATTTGTATATCACAACCGGGGTGTTTACGGGACACTTTGGGGTCAAAATTCTTTTGGCCAAAATGGGTTTTTCTGACAGCATAGACTATAGAATGTGTGGCGAAGAAGAGGAGACAATGAAACACTTGATGTGCGAATGTCATGCCCTCGCCAGACAAAGGATGAAACACTTCGGAACCGGCTATCTGGAACCGAAGGAGGTCAAAACGTTACCGCTAGGGTACATCCTCAAACATATTGAGTTGATAGAACAATCCTTGGGGTACCTAAGCGAAACAGGGGCAATTACACAATTTAAGGCGGGAGCTTTGCTAACCTAACCTATCCGAGTCGGATCTGCCCCGGAAGGTTTTGTTCGCTCGCTTCGCTCGCTCACTGCAGAAATTTTCGCCCTCACAATAAATTCTGCCTGACGAAAAATGCATGCAAGGTAAGTTTCGAACATGTTGGCTATATGCCAAAAAAAATGTAAATCTAATTGCTGTTTTATAACACTCGGCGTAAATAATATAATGCCAAGATAATTTCGGGCAAAATAATGTTCGAAATATTGTTATTTATGCCAAGTGATGTTTCTGCCTCATTAAGATTATGCCAAAATAGATTATGCCAAGTCTGTTATGTCCTATCACGATCGAACGAGCTCGCCATTCTGAGTGAAAATCATATCAAAAGATCCAAAAAAATTAGGGGTCAACTTTGAAAACAAAAGGCCATAG
>JALPQI010021411.1:0-15913 GCA_025490895.1 Thaumatotibia leucotreta
TGAAGTCATCCACATTCTTGCGAAAAATGACGCACATTTGTCCGATCTTTGGAGTCATAGTAAACTGCATCTACTGTCATTTTTACATCCACACATTTTTTTTGTTTCAATTATTAAGAATATTTCTGATTCTGACAAGTACCAGTATGTACATTACATCTACGACATGACGTAGGTACGTTCCTACCTATAGGTAGGTACCTAGTTATGCAAAAAACTATTTGAAGGTGCAGCTTACAATATTACTCCATCAAGAAGTTAACAACAACACGGTCGATATACCGAGTGATGTTTCAATATAATCAGAGCTCGGTTTACCTAAACAAGTACAAAATCTGATTTAAAAACAATAAACGCACAACATAAAGTTAATGATCGATTTCCGAGATACGGGCCGATAATCGAGCTAAAACAACACAATGGCAATAAATGTGCATTTTCGAAAAATATCACATTAAAGCTATAAATGTGTATAGAAAAGATAAAGTTATGGAACAATGGGTAGGTAGGGGGTGGAAGGGGGGACAATTGCGCATAAACCACGGCTTGCGCGCGAACAATGCGTTACTTGCCGGCCGCCGCGTTGCCCGGCCCGGCCCGCAATGTGAACAAACGAGCCTGTTATTGATATTTTATTTGCGGAGATTTCGGGAGGCCGCGTTCTCAGAACCTTTCAGACTCATTATTTCGTTCCACCTCTTGTTACGGGTGGGAAGCACGGAGGTCTTACGTGCAAACGTTTAAAACATACTCAAATATGTGTATAACAATCGTCAGCAGAATCAGAAAAAAATTAAACAAACCTGAAAACTTGCATTATTCCATTATCACGCACTTTTAGAACACAATCTTGGTTTTATTATGAACTAGAAATCTAAAACCTTGATTTCACATACATTTTTAGTTAAAATTATTGATATTCTTTAGTATTAACATAAAAATATATCTGCGACTGTGTTTGTCAAAGACGTCAAATAAAGGTGTCCCAAAAATAACGCAAGATTTGAAATCGATGAAAAAAACTTACCTATTTTTGGTTTGATTTTTTTAAATCTTGATTTAATCATAAAGTACAAAGAATAGGGTTTATAATGGTAAAGCATTCTGAGAAATTACTTCGAGGGCTTTGCTGTGACATAGCACTCCTTTGTTGAATTTTTATATGAATTTGGCATAAATATGGGTGAATTTCGTTGCTGCAGTGTGGAATCCCCTCCTTCAAATCATGGTCGATCGGAAGCTTGCTGACATAGAATTTTGACTATAAATAATCCCATAAAAATTAACAATTATAATAAATCGCAATACCTATTTGGGATTCACTGAAATGAACGGAAAACGGTCAGAAAACGGGGTCAAAACCGTTTTTCGTCAAGGAGCCCAGGGCTGCAGGGTGATTTGCAATTATAATACTTAATCCTATTCTGTGTACTTTATGTGTCAGAGAAAAAAAATGGTAATTGTTCAAAAAAGTACGTTTCTTTCATTAAATTTAAATCTTGCGTTATTTTTGGGACACCCTTTACTATGGAAAGTCAGCCATATATTAGCATACACTTTAGATTCTACTGACGATTGGTATACGAGTAGGTGTCACCATTTCACAAAGTTTGACCATCTCACAATTAGGGCCTGTTTCACCATCCCCGAAGAAAAATATTACTATCCTTTTTCTTTCTTTATTATTTTTTTCTTTTATCTAACGGATATGCTTACCTGGGGTTGTTGACACATGCTGTTAGTCTCGTAACTAGAATTACCCACAGTAGGTACCTATAATTTCCGATTATAGTGTATATTTAACAATTTCCTCATAAAGTTCCGTGCAGTTGAAATAGAATCAGTCTTATTTTAATGTAGAAAATGGAGACACCTACCAAAGTAGGTACCTATGGTTAATTTACGTAGGTACTCTCATATTAACTATACGTATAGACAAGTGGAGGTAATTGCTCACAATTGAACAAGCGGATTGGCGATCGCAGTAATGTATCGATTATTATGATCACGCTGCTACCCATTATCGATCTTCTATCAAAGAATGGTGAGTGACACTTTAGTCCCTTAGTTGACGCTTACGATACCCGCGGGAAGAGTTGGGGTGGTGACAAATGTACCTATTTTTACTGCCGTTTCTACTGTAAGGTATCTACAAAGCCGTTTCTACTGTAAGGTAAATATGTTCCAGTGCACTTTAATTCCTTGTAATAAAAACGTCGTTACATATTTATAAGAGGATCCTTTCGATACACATTTTTCCACTTAACTGCACATATGGGATGTCTGAGGCCTGAGGCTGTCAGTGGCTGGCGAACCACCCTGTATAGCAGTATATAAGTGCCATTTAAACACAAAAAATATCTCACGACGAAAACATAAAAGATACTCGTAATCCGCGGTAATCCTCAGTAGCATTTTTTTTCCCCGCCGGCACACATGATACAAATAAAGCGGTAATAATTACGCCGCAACAAAAACGCCTCAAACGGCCGCGCCACCGAAATCCTGTTAATTACCCCAAATATGTCGTCTACGGTGGATCGTGGCGGCGGCGGCGCGGGAGCAGATAGATACCTACAACAAATTGCTGCGCGCAAATGATGCGCGCACGCAAACGCGCCGACGACTTCCGAATCGTTTTTGACGGCCGCTGTAGCCTACTCGGTTATTAGTGTTGTGACTTGTGATCCTGCCTACGAAGCTGAAGGTCTCGGGTTCATATACCGTGAGATTTGTGTCTTGATGTTAATTGTTTTCTAGCTACTTATACTGGATGTTGCCTACATTCAGGAACAATACATTTCTGGAGGTAGTTTGTTGGTAGATATCTTGTTCAGCGTAAAAATAATTAAATAATACATTACGACACAAATGCGAAAAACATGAAATTCGAAACGAGTGGCGATGTTTTAAAACACGACCGATAGGGAGTGTTTTAAATCGACACGAGTTACGAATTCCATTTTTGCACGAGTCTCGTACGATGTTTTTTAGTACAGATGGCCCTCCGAAGTTTTGGACCTGACGTAAAATGACCCACTTCTCGCACTAGAGCCTAAAAAAGGCACCATCTGTACAAAAAAAGTATTTTTATAGTAGGTAGTATTTATTAACCTTATTCGAACGCTCGATGGTGATACGCTTGTTATCTGCAATGTTTGTAGGGTTCAATGAGAGTTTTTGATACATTTTCTGCCACTATGGTGAGATCGCAGCACTATGGCTTAAGGTCCAACTAATTCTCGACATAAATACGCGAATTCACTCTACTTAAAAAAAATTGGTTTGTTTATTCTTAGTAACATCGTTTTCTAAAATAAATAAACAAATCAATTCCAAGTAGGAATGTTCAAGTTGCAAAACTTCCTCACAATTGCGGGAATATACTCTGAAATTTTCGAGAAATTTCATGAGATGAGTAAGTTCTCATTGAGAATGTTTTCATGAAAACTTATAAAAAGTGTTATGAACAATATTATATTTCACAATTGAGTAAACAAGGCATAAAATATACCTTAAAAAGCATGTATACATGTATGTAGAATGGTTTTGGCGTGATTAGATTGCTTGTAAAATTTATATTGCCAAAAACATTCTCCATAGAAGTTTCGCAAACCTATTTAAGAAAAAAATGCAACTAATTAGTGTTATTACGACTTTTGTCCTATTTTTATATTTTTTTACTTTATTGCGATTTGTGTTGTGATTTTGTTGCACCATTGTTTTGAATAAAGCAACTAAGTTTTACAATTTACAGACCTCATTTTCTCTACAATCGTTATAGAGATATTTTTCACTTCTCATGCTCAAAAAGTGCACCTTTATCATAAAATCGCATTTTATGGTCTAGAGTTAGAGCATACAAGTATTTTGTTTTCTAAGGCTAAGGTCCCAACAACCAACAACAGCCAAACAGTTATAACATAATTTTTTCTAACTAGTGCGGACAAGTCAACTTCGCGTGCGTAAATTTCACTTTTTAAGGCGCTTCTTATGAAAAAGGTCGTTCGATACACGTGTAAAAACTCCTTTTTAACTCGGGTGATTGTCACCCTCGTTTCACCCACGCTTCAACTTTCACCCTGGTCCAAAAAAAATTTTGCACTTGTATCGAAATGTACTATTTTTGCACTTGCATCGAAATGTAGGTACTAGTACAATTTTATTGAGCAATAAAATAGTATAGCTGACAAAAATTTTATTAATATTAAGTACAATATTAGAATTCTGTATTTTCTGCCATTAAATTTTGTAGGTAAATCACATAAAATAAATATCGATTATCGTTCAAAAATGCTCCAAAATGTTTGACATGGCAGAACACCGAGCAACTGAAACTCTGATCACAGGTTAAAAACAATTTAAAATGAATTGGCGGGTATTGGTTATAAGTTTTTCTTTTTTCGCTTTACGACAACTCCGTTGTGTAAAATGCAGTGAAAATGTTTACTTTCCTCGCAAACGAAGTGAAAAGCAGAGTGTCGACGTCAAAGATATCTTTACAGTTTCAGTGCCAAAAATATATTTACACAACCTTAATGTCAAGGCAACAAAGTCGTGTAAATATATTTTTGGCACCTAAACTGTAACGATATCTTTGACGTCGACTGTACAACGTGGGCATAAATGTCCATTTTACCCTAGTCTATTATTTTGAAAAAATTGCCTCGGTTAAAAATGAGTCACTTTATGCCCTTGTTGTACAATCTACTATTTCTTTCATGCATTATCAGTTATCAGTAGATAAGTAGGTAATAAATAATGCTCATAAAATGAAAACCTAATAATGAATATAATTCAATAAATGGGTTTCCAACGTTTATTTTGAGAAGTCCGCATTTTAGCGAAACACCTGTGTAAAAAAACCATGGTTGCATTGATTTAAAAAAGACCACCTGTTGTTTATCTCTACTTTTGACATTCTTTAATACCTAAGTTGTATTATATAAAGTAGTAAGTATCGATAGATTATAAATATTATAATACATGTAAATATTGGAAGTCGATAAATGAGAATTCCCTAATGACATGCTCCGAAAAATCCCATGCCTGATCAATCAAAAGTTGGACTGGACTTTCTTATTTGACTGATACAAATTTTCAGCATCAAAACTCACGCATACCTACGGAAGTGGAACTAACTACTCCCTGTTGCGAGTCAGTAAACGGCTAACGAACATACATTATCAATTACAAACCGTACCGCACATAACACGCTATACATACACTCTCACGCCAAGCGCAACCGATCGGGAAAACGTTTCACAGCGCTTAAAGCTTGCGCGTAAAGTCCAAACTCGTGGAACGTCGTCAACAATTCAAACGCTTCAAATAGAACGACACGGAAAAAGGAAAGCGTTGGAAATGAAGCGCGGTGATTGGGCGATGCGCGCCAATGGCGGCGGGGGGCGGGGCCGCGCGGCCGGCGCGGGCGCACACGTCCCGCTCGCGCGCCGGCCCGCGCACGCGTCGCGCTGTGTTGTGAGTGATGTTGGGCATGGACGGCAAGGAGTATGGCGCGCTGCACGCCTCCTACATGGACTCGGGGTTCGCCAGGGACAACTTGGACCATTCGCTAGGTAACTGTGATTTTTATGCCTAAGACAGAGCAGTGGTTATGCAATTTGGCAGGGTAATGTTCTAATTAAGGACCGATATTTAAAAAATCCGTTTAGTTCAAATTACCTGAATCCTTTTCAAAGCCATGAGAAAGAAGTAAAAGTCTGACATTTGTGTAGTAAATAGGGATTAAAAAATCAGCCGTAAGTTCTACTTTGGTAGAGCAAAAGTTATAAATCTACAGAAAACTTATTTCTGTAGACTTTTCTATTTATACTTATATAAATAAATTTGAACCGTTGACACGAATATTACTGAACCTGGGATCTACGTAGGTACATAGAGCACACTTTTACTTTCTTCTTAGGTTAAATTAATACAATCAAATCATTACCTATATACGCGTGCCAACAAAATAAAGGATAGAGCTGAAAAAATATACTTACCTATTTACAGTAAACATCAAAGACCACATGCCTATATACTATATAGAGCCTATTAGCATAATTAATTTAATTTATTAACTCGGCTGTTGTAAGCGATATAATTAATTTCTTCATTTTTGTTCTAAAACATATGGTTATATCAAAAACATTAGCTACTTAAAACAAGATTTTTAAATCATTACGTACTCGTACCCTAACTACCCGTAATATAACAATAAATGTTACGTAAAAGCCGAAATTATGTACTTGAAAGAGATATTGTGAAAATATTCGACTTAAATGCAACATGTTAGTGCCTATATATTTTAGAAGCTAAGAAAATGCCTAGATTGCTTCATAACATCCGTTTTCGATTATTGATTTAGTATAATTTAACTTTTAATTTAAAAATATTTTGTGTTAAAGTCAGAGTAACGAAAATATTGAAGAAATATACCACTCTGCCCATTTTGATGTCAGAGACGGCTTGGGCGCTTGATTTCGGAGAAACCAAAATGTTATAGATGTAGCGTATTTTTTTCCCCTTTGGCATTTCACTGAAACATCAGAATTCATAATGCTGTCACGATTAACTTCAGTATTTATTGCATTTAAGCTAGATACCAAAAAACGAGGTAAATAGGACTGACGGGGTAAATAGGAATGGTAGGATAACAAACTGGGCTGTTAGCCCCGGGACAAACAGTCCAGTTTATAAAAGTGGATATTAATTCATTTGAAAAATCTGCTTTTCCAAACTGGACTGTTAGTTCCGGGCTAACAGACTAGTTCTCCCTACCATTCCTATTTACCCCGTCAGTCCTATTTACACCATTTTACGATAATTGAGACTGAGAAAAATTGCGATAAAATAATAGAGACAGAAATTATACGACCTGACGTTTTAGGGCCAATAGGCCCTAGGTAAAAATGTACTAACATATTGTAATAAGAAATAAATAGAAGAACATAATTTTTTCTCAAAATAAAAATATGTTTGTACTGACATATGCTAATTATTGGATTAATCTGTCATTTTGACATTTTTGTTTGGTAGAAAGAGGAAAACGTGAATTACTTTTAATATGAAGTTAAGATTTATCTAATGAAAAGGGGGTAAGAGTTTTATCTAGGTAAGTGAATATACTCGTACTCCGCATATGTTGTGTTTCACGACAATCACAGCTGTACCGCGACTATTCGTCTTTATGGGTTGTGTTACGATTTAAAAAAAACATATGTACAGATATATACTCATATGTACAGATACCGCTGAGAACAGACAGCGGAAACGATTTTATTTATATCTACTACTCATAATTAATTTCAACAAACAAACTAATACCGGGACAGTGAGTAAAATGCCAGATACGTAGCAATAAATATTTACAATGAAAACAGATACGGCTATATTTACACAAAAACGATAGATTATGTCCGATATGAAATCTGCCTCAGATTATGCACATTCACGCGACAGAATTAACTTGCTAAAAGATAAAGAGGTTATCTTTGCTTGTTATTGCTCGCATGAGATACTAATCCTTACATAATAAATACGTGCGTACAATTCCGTTCACACAGATCACCTCAAGTACAGTCATCAGATATATCGGGGCGGCAATGGTGGTCAAAAATATCTGGACATTCACCCTAATGCCATCACTGTAGAGGTAGATATATCGCATGGCGACGGTACCCAATCGAGCGTATACGTAGGATGCCCTGAAAATTTCGGGAATTTAATACTTAGGAACGTATATTTGACATGTGTTATACCTCTTTCTTACAAGCATAGTCTCATAATTCGAAAACACTGGCCACTTAGAAAAAAAAACAATGTCCGATTTTCAATTGTTTTTTAAAGTCGTTGAGTCGCTGGTGAAAATGGAGCTGTCCCGCGAAAGTTTTAGAGCAATGATTTATTATGACTTTAAAAGTGGATTAACACAACAACAATGTGGAGACCGATTAACTATTGCTTTTATTAGTGAAGCACCTTCAAAGACGACCATATACAGGTGGTATTCGGAATTCCAACGTGGCCGTGTGTCTCTTGCGGATGACGTACGTGAGGGTCGACCGAAAACGGCCGTTACCGATCAAAACATCGATGTTGTTCGCCAACTGATAAAGGAAGATAGGCATGTTACATATCGGGAGATTCAGGAGACTTTAGGTATTGGAATGAGTCAGGTACAAGTTATTTTACAACAAGAGTTGGGCGTGCGGAAGTTATTTTCCCGGTGGATTCCTCACTTGTTATCTGACGACCAGAAAACGGTACGTGTCAATTGGTGCCGCAAAACTTTAAAAAGATTTGATGGAGGAAGCTCAAATGCCGTTTTTAGTATTGTGTCAGGTGACGAATCATGGATTTACGCATATGAGCCTGAATCGAAAAACCAATCTCGAGTTTGGGTTTACGAAGACGAACCGAAGCCGACAAAAGTTGTTCGTTCTCGCAGCACGATCAAAAAAATGGTAGCCACGTTTGTCTCCAAATCGGGTCACGTGGCGACTATCGCTCTTGAAGATCGAAGAACTGCCAATGCCGATTGGTATATAGGCGTTTGTTTACCGATTGTTTTTGCTGAACTGCGAAAAACTAACCCTAACCGCCGTATTATACTACACCATGATAATGCCAGCCCTCACACCGCTCAGAAAACAGACGACTATCTGAAGGGCGAAAACGTCGAATTACTGGACCATCCTCCGTACAGCCCCGACCTAAGTCCCAACGATTTTTTTACTTTCCCGAAAATAAAGAATCGGTTGCGTGGTCAGCGTTTTCAGACCGCGGAAGAAGCAGTCGACGCTTATAAAATGGCCATTTTGTCAACCCCCACTTCAGACTTCAATAACTGTTTTAAAAACTGGTTTCAGAGAATGAAAAAGTGTATTAAACACAAAGGAGAATACTTTGAAAAATAATCACCAAATTAAAAATTTAAAAAACCGACTTCAACCGATTTCTCAAAGATCCCCGATTTGTTTCCATCATTGGTTTCCTCAAATCCTACTTTCCGAATGCAAATTCTTGTAAATGAATGAAAATTAGCAAAAGCGCCATACGTGTACCTATAACATTTGAAGAGATCCCTCGATTTCTCCAGGATCCTATCATCAGACCCCAACTTGGTGCCAATGGGACCATCTCGGGGTAATACACGTTCGATCACAAAAAGAAATTTTAGAATCGGTTCACTATTCTCGGAGATATCGGGTAGCATACATACAACAAAAAAAAAATTCAGTCGAATTGAGACCCTCCTCCTTTTTTTGAAGTCGGTTAACAATAAAAGTACTTTTATTTCATTAAAATGCGTATTTTTTCCGATTCCCGAAACTTTCAGGGCAACCTACGTACCTAAGGCTGGAACTAGACCAACAGATGGCCCACCTTGAACCACCATTGACGTATTGCATCTCTGTCACACTTACGTAAGTGCCAGAGAGAAACACGGTCAGGCTAAAACCATTAAACTTGAAATACTCATACGTACTCATCTCCCATGAATTCCCGTGGTCCGAAATGTATACTCTCGGTAAAAGAATAAGTGTCGGGAGCATTTCTTTATAGAAAATACTGCAAACGAGCTGATTTCAAAGACAGTTTTCATATATATACCTAGGTAGAATTAGAAATGTACAATTTGCAGAACATTCTCAAAATTGCGGGAATGTACTCGGAAATTTCCGAGAATTTTCATGAGAGTTTAAGAGTAAGTTCTCGTAGAGAATGTTTCGATGAGAACTTGTACAAAATATACATTCCTTTTATGAAGAGTATTGCATTTCACAATTGAGTAGTCAAAGCATAAACTATACCTTAAAAGGCATATATACAGTGTGTGGTCTTTAACACGGGAGAAAAATGAAATGAGTGACTCCTTAGACTATCAGCAATAATCCTGTAAAGGTCCCGGTGTTTCAAAGTGGTTAAGTTCGGAGATATTGTCATTCAAAGCTATGGACCTTTAGTACTGGATCTTGGCATCACGATGTCGTAGCTTGTCAGTCGCAAGACATCTTGATAGTATACCAGGTAGGAAGTCATAACAATAATTTTGTTTGCATTTTTACACTAATTTGATACGGTTTTAAAAAAAAAATTGTACATTTTTCAATGATTCAATAATGATAAGTTATTGATAACTTTTAATTCAAGTAAATGACCCCATAATAATGAAAAATACATGAACAAAAAATTACAAATTTTTTTTTTTTTAATTACAATATGTGGAAATGATTGTTGATCAGCTTATTATATATATTAGTTGATTTGTTAGTTGAATGCACCGTTTAAATTTTCACCCCGGTTGTAGGCCACACACTGTATACAACGGTTTTGGTATGATTAGATTGCTCGTAAAATTAAAATTGCCGAGAACATTCTCCATAGAAGTTTCGCAACTTATGAAACATCTCCTCAGTACATTTCTAGGTGGAATCCTTTTTAACATCAGATTATATTGTATTTTTCCCGAATTAATCATACATCCAAAAATATGATCGTTAGATAGATTGGTGTACGCAAAGATTTAGAGTATTAAAAAAAACGGCAAAAACGCAAGGAATAAGGGGGTTTTTAATCATGACTTGGTATTATTATATCCACGGAGTTATCAGACGATAAAGTTACATCGCTTTGGATTCGATGAAAAAATCAGGGAAATTCCAATACATTTTGATATTAAATTTGATTCCATTTATCCTTTATACATCAAGGAACAAATACTTGTGATAAATAAATACACAAATAATAACCTCGTCGGTATTCGAATCCGGAACCTCCAGCTTCGTAGGCAGGATCACTACCCTACCAGCTAGGCTACGGAGGCTGAAAAAAATTATGAACATTTAATGTCCGTTGCGTCCATATCACGGGATAATGAATAGTAATCGATCATTGAATGTTATGGCTTCGCTGTAAGATTATCGTATCGTCTCGCCGCCCTTTTGCGTAAGTTGTTGTAGGTAAGTCCGGGTTTTCCTTCCTCGTGCAATACCATACGCGGCGGCGTGTGCGACCGTGCGTTCATTGTGCGTCAACGACTTGCTTTTGGTATGAATTATCGAGACCATGCAATATGTACAGTCGAGGAATTTAATTTCCTACCCATTTCGTACCTTGTCACAGTGACAATCAATATGAAAGCTGCTAGGACTGTCATATTATAGCCAGTTATATATATTGTTATGTCATATATATACTATGACAAGGTACGAAATGGGTAGGAATTCCTCGACTGTATCTACATAACAATCGCCAGTAGAATAAAAAAAAGTAAGCTGACGTGATGTATTTGACACCTGAAACACGTTCGCAGATATATTTTTTACGTTAATAATAAGAAATATCTATAATTTTTACTAAAATGTATGTGAACTCAAGATTTAAGGTTTTAAGTTCGTTATAAAACCAAGATTTTTTGGTAACGTTTATTTTTTTTAATCTTCTGACGAATAGAAGGTAGGTATAGGTAACTTACCTTACTTAGTGGTATTGATTGTTTACAACCTTACCTATGTACAGGCATTCTATATTCGATTTTCTCGTCTCTTACTGTGTTAATAGTAAACTTTATTTCTAACTAAGATACGGTCTGCGTTCAGGTCTGTAATGTAGAATGACTTGATTGACCTGACCTAAGTAAGAATTGATTTTTCACCACCCCAAATGCTAACATATGCTCATAATAATATCATGTGTGTATTATGTCTATTAACCATTATGTGGCATAGGTTAGGTAGTCACTGTACTACCTGTTTGCGGCGCGGGCGCAACGCAGCGGTGTCGCGGGCTATCGCGGACTATCGCGGGGGTATCGCGAGGCTATCGCGGGGTTATCGCGCGTGCGTCACTATTACGCTTGTTTGTGTACAGCTGATCCGACGGAGCTAGTAAAAGTGGCCGTTGACCAAGAGATTCCTTGTTAGATCGGAATACTGTCCTTAACTTTGATTTTTATATCGAGGATCTCCCAAAAAAATTTAATAAACGTAACGAAAATTTTTGTGTGTCTTTGGACTGATATGAGTCTGATGGAAATGACTCAGTGAAAGTTTAGCCACCGCCTTAATGTTTTTTTTTTCAATTATTTATTTCAATTTATTTATTTTTCTTACTATTAGCTCTAACAGCTAAACCTTATGTGCTAATCAATTGATATTTCAATTCTTATGTTTTAGTTCATTCATATTTTTTTATAAATTATGTTACAGTACAATATGTGCATGTATGTATATTACGTATTATCTAGATTTATTGTTGTCTCCGTTCTCTATTCTACAAAAAAGACATCTATTACTTATTTGAAATAATAATTTTAACCCTTGCTCGACAGATATACGAGTAAGGGACGGCCGCGTGTTTAAGCCTCCTTGGCACTACACAGTCTTAATACTTTTTCTGGTTCGAAAAAAAACTATAAGTGGGTCAAAAACCATGTCCAGTATCTTTGATGTTGTCGAAATAAGGGCTAAACCTCCTGTAATGTGTATAGTTTTATACGATATACATATACATATGTAGTTAGGTATCAATATCGACCTCACTTATTTTTATCTAGTAGTTATGTAATTTTCATTTGGACGTAACTTAAATTGAGTCTACTTTTATTGCAAACTACTAATTTACAAAATTTTCAATGTTACGTTTATCATGATAAACTTAGATGAGCTGAGTCATGAAAAATCAAATCATCATCGTCAAAGGCATAGTAAAAATTCACTGAAAATATAAATCAATATACTTTTCTATGAAGGACAATCTTACCATGATATTTATTTTTATATCGCATAAACCTATAAACGAGCACGCAGCTAATGAATCCACTCGATTGTATTTTATTGTAGCCGTTGTAACTGTATCAGAATTAACATAAATTGTTTCTACTGGTAAGGCTGTGGCCACTGCGCAAGCGTGTTTTTTAAATAAGTTTGTGTGTCATGTCATTCATTGTGTAAAAAGTACATTCACTCAATCACTTATTTAAGGGGAAAACAGAGAGCTGAACTATTATCGCGCAATTAGTTTTTCCAACCCTACATATCGCTGCCCCAATTTAATTACACGGTGCAATGTTACTTTTTCAGGGTAATTAAATCTGGACTAAACGTCAGTGTGACAATGCATGTTCAAATGTATCAACATGAAATTTGAACATTAGAACTTTTAGAACCTTGTAATATTGGGCAGCGATGTACCTATTACCTCAAATAGCAGGAGTGCTTATAGGTAAATAGTGAGGCCTGAGGTACCTAAACGAATAGTAAACTTTTTTTTCTATACAAATTAATGCTGCATTCGTTTTATAACGGGTTGAACCTATAACCTTAGGGTTGACAATGGCACGCTTTTACGTACTTATACCTGCAATATAATAAAGTATAGAATAAATATTCAACAAACTTACCGGTCAGTAGATAAAATATATGCAGAAGTAATTAGAAAATAGTCCTCGAAATCTTGAAAACAATACTATTCAGCGAGGAAATGCTGTCAGCATCTACGATTAGCAACTCGAAGTTTCCAAAGTTGCAGAATATTCTAAATTTTCAGTAACTTCCTGGAATGTTCTCGACAACAAACATATCGGAATACTTTGTATACAAGCCCCGATGCATATGTTCTCGTACAGTTAGACAGTTTTTCGAGATTATCCCGTTCATCCGGGGGAAAAGGTTTAGAAACAAAACCTTCACTATTCAAGAGTAGTACTAAAGTAGTTTCTTTGAGTATAAAATATTTGGACTTAATAAATCAGAATAAAAAAAACTATTTTACGAGAGGTATTTTTTTTAATTTTTTCCACACTTTTTAATTTTGTAAATAATAAATGAATGTAAAGAACGCCATTAATATTAAAGACGACATGGTACACCTGATGCACTGCGAATTTTGCGTCAAGCTTATAAGCGCGGAATTACGGTGGTGAACGAAAATATAATTTAGACACTGGTTTGTTAAAATCGATTTTCCCCTCACTAGCTCGTAAAGCGCTCGTTTATCGTTTAATACGAGCGGGTAAAAACGCTTTTTACACTCTTGTGAATAAAGTAATTTGACATTGCTCTTAATCCTATAGCCCCCTACTGCCTAGTATAAGTGGATCTGTATGACCGTAGTAAACATGCGCAATCGGAGCTCACATGTTAAATTGGACGTTCTCATGGGAGACTTTGTAAGCCATTGGCTATATTTAAGTTCCAGAAGTAACTCTATTCTACGATACGTTTCGACATTGAGTTTTAAAGGGTTTCTTTAAGTTAATTTACATTTGGATGAGATTTATATTCATATTTCCTCGCGATAGTGAGGGGAAAAAAGTTGTATTACACTTGGCGACAAAGTTTGTTCAACTCTCGTGCCTTGAGACCTTCGCAATGCTCAAGATTCCAGTTTTTGAACCACTCGCTACGCTCGTGGCTCAATTTTGAAAACTTTCGCTAGCTCAGGTCTCAATATTGGCACGACAGTTAAACAACAACTTTGCCCCCTTGTATAATAAATAACTATTATTAAACAACAAAAGCGTACTTCAGATTGTTGTGTCTCTTGAAATGTAGTACATTAACCCTGACTAACGTTCATACAATTTATCATTAGCATAATGTGATCATTTTTTAAATATTCAAAAATTTGTAAAAATTGTTTCGAACTAGACGAACTCCACTGCATCGGGGCTTGTATTTAAGTCAAAACGGTTAACGTAAAATCTCTCTCGGACACAAACAATAAATAAAGAAACAAAAAAATATGCAAAAAACACAGACAGTTTTAATACCTAAGTTAGGTTTTGTTACTTTTATTTTAAGTTAATAGTTTCTTTGTTTATGTATCTTCATCAGCCTATCTCAGTCCACTGCTGGACGTAGGCTTCTCCTATTAACTATGCGTATAGATAGATGCATTATAGATGTACCTAAATGCCCATAATCGCTACGGTGGGAAAGCGGGTTTTTTTATAGCGATCGCAGTAATGTGTCCACTAAGTATGATAACGCTGCTACCCATCATCAATCTTCTATCAAAGATTGTTGACTTCAATCCCTTAGTCGACTCTTAGGACACTCACGGGATGAGTTAGCATGGTGACAAAAGTATTCTTATTGCCGTCATCACACGGCAGTTTTTTTTATAATTACAGTTAATTTATTGAACATAATTCGTACCTTAATATAATAATGGCCCGCCGCCGGTGTGGCGCACTCAGCGATACGCGTATCGCGGGTCGGCGATAATCGCGGTTATCGCGCGACGCGGGCGCGGGTGCGGCGCGGGTCGCGTCACCGCACGAGCCGCCGCCAATATCGTTCATACTAACGGTTATAATATAACTACGACTATATTCAGGCGCATACTGATTTTCTAAAATAGTTTAATTGTGTATAAGAATCTTTGGTAGCATCACAAGGGCCTACTTAAACAGATTTAATGTTAGGTTAGGTACTTAGGATAGTTTGATTCAATTTAAAGTTTCATAATATTGTACCTATTTGTATTGTAAGTAAACTCCTAATAAAGAGTAAACTGTGAGAATATGATATGTTAATCAAACTCAAAAATCATCACGCCATAGCAATACGACATTTTTGCATTTTATTTTATTTTTAGTCTGAAGTCTGAACTCACATCAGCAACGTTGTCCCACAAAATTAAACCTTACCAATGAACAGGAGACACCTTCTCATGATAATCCGTTAACGCAATTCACATACCTCTGCTTTTTTTGATGTCTTAAAATAAGTTGTTACAAATCTGTAAGTAGGTATCTACAATCTACATTTTGTACAAAACGTTTCCTGTCGATAGGGAAGGCCAGACAAACACAAAAATATTGTGTGCATGCCTAGATTACATTCCATGATGAGAGAAAGTTATAAAATCTGGATTTCAATAGTAATAAAACTATGAAAAC